>CAHIKZ030001202.1:6920000-7210000 GCA_903632075.3 Acanthosepion pharaonis
AGTAAAGGGTTGCTCTTTTATTTTTCTTCTTCTAATCTTTTTGCAAAATAGTGCTTACAGTTTCGACTTTATTAGCTTTTATTAAAATGTGATTTTGCACCAAACTTCTTTAGATTAAATTACTTAGCACCTTGGATATTTGTTTACAAACGTGCTTATTATTTAAGACAATCACCGACATCATCAGTAAAACTTGAGACAGATATCTGTTCGTTTATTTGATAGAGAAAACTCTCGTTATTTATTGATATTTATTCAATTAAGGACAAACTAATGTATAAATAACATTAATATACGCTCACTTGGAACATACGGTCTTAATAGATGTTCCATTTGTTGTCTGTCAGGTGCACAGACACCGATAAGAGACATTCTATTTCTACAAAGTCATTTTTGGCTACTTGTCAATAATATACACTTTGCTTTTCAAAGCTCGAGATTTTTCTTAGTTTCAAACCATCAAGCGTAAGGCTATAATATTAGTTGAAGCATGTCTTCAATAAAACTTAAATAATTTTTATTATAAACATGTTTTTCTTCTGCGGTTGGGCATAGTAAGTCATGTTTTTTATGAGCAAACACGTTTCATTTTGATAAAGTTTTATCGAGTTGTTTAAACATCAATACGTATTTCGTTTTGTGCCAAAAACGATGTAAATAATATTTGTCTTATGCTTGAAGTCAACTTTCTTTTGAACCGCTACTTAAGATATTAATGAATATTTTTTTGAAAATCACATTTTTCTTCTTTATTTTAGACGGATAGCGTACTATCTGTTACATGTTTACATACAATACTTTTTAATATGAAGATTTTATCTCGGTATATTCTACATCATACGGCATCCCGCAACAAAGGATTCATCTATCTCTATTGATGATGTTACAATTTAGTTATCATCAATGGCTAATAATTATGGCAACGTTCCTTCCTTGTAACCGTCAACAGTTCTAATAGTTTTATAAACAGACTAATACATTGTGTTCTCTTAGTTTCCTTATTACACTAATAATGGTTCCCGACGAGAGATATTGCAAATAATCCTTTGAAGCAGAATCTTATAATGTTAAAGGTGAAAAGTGGACACATTCTGCTTAGAGACAGATAATGACCAGTTACTGAAAGTTCTGACAGGCCTAATTTAAAGCTAAGGAATATTTCCTATAACGTGGAAGCATTAAGTATCTAATCAAGTTGTCGGGAGAGATGCATGACTGATATTGTAAATTTGATTCGGTGTGTGACCCATAGTAAATTACAAGCGAAAAAATGAGTGCAAAATATATTTTAATTTTTTTTTCTTTCTTCTGAAAAGTTTCCCTATTTTAATTAATTTTAATCTTTAAATTTCCTTCCAAAAATCTTCAAGTTGTCAAAGTGTGCAGTTATATTTGCATTCATTTGTATTAATCACAAAAATAACTTTAAACGTCGGGCATCATCAATTGATGTTTCATTAGAGATTATCTGATGTCATCAATTGATAATTTGAATTTTTTTTCCAACGATACGGAAATCACTCAATCATGATTCGAGTCTAAATGACTAATTGACAACTCTTGGATTTATGAACTTACGTCTGTTTCTGGAGTATTTGCCTGCATATAACTCTGGAAGCACAAGCCAAAGACAGTGATTCCATGTACGCTATGTCTTCCCGTAGAGAAAAGAGGCAAATTGATGGCAACTTGGTGCAAAAAAGAACAAATCTATGATGCAATAATTGGTTCAAAGTGCAAAATACTGTTGAAAATATTACATTTAGTAACCTAATATTTGTTTTAATTCCCTTTTGTCTTTAATTTCATAATTTAGAAGAGTTAAAATATATGTGCAGTTTTTGTATATAATTAAAATAAATATAAGCATAAAAATCTCCCTTTAAAATAAGATTTTCTTATTTTTCAACTGTTTGAATTGTACATTTGTTCAGCCTTTTCCCGCCGTTGAAATGTTAAAGAAATGTAACATTTCTTCAACGCATTAATGAACAATAACATATAAAATAAAAATGAAATAAATACATCCCAACTTTGACAATTGCTAAATTAGTTTCATTGAATTTTTTTTCTTATTCCCAATTAATGAAGAAAACTGGAAAAATCTTAGTCAGTTTAGATTTTCAATCATTCTCCATTTAAAACAAGAAACGATGCTACTTTTTTCTACATTTATGATCTCAATTTAGCATTTTTCTCTCGTTTTGAATGACCTTTTAGCGTCTGTATTCGTCTAAGATATGATTGTAATACATAGATATTTTTGCTAGCGGGGAATAAAGATTCCCATTTTGTCTTCAAGATGATTCAGTTACTCGGCAAAAAATGTCAAAATATTATTAGGTTTCGACTTTATTGCTTATCGCTAGACATTGAATGACAAGAAATCTCCTCAAATCTTGATCTTTTTCCAGTCTCCCTTCAGGACGCATTTGCATCATTGTTAAGAGGATCTCGACGCTTCCTTGCATATCTTATCTAATATCATTTCTACTGTTTTGAGAACTGTTTCAAATGTGCTCTTATAGGAACTACCCAAAACTTCATCTTCCCTATATCTCTGATCTTACAAGCAAGGTTTTGTTGTTTTCCATATTTTTAGCTTTCTCTTACATTTCATATATGGTCAATTGGCACATTTACATCCATCATGTGACACATTCTCTTTTTCATGTTTAGGACTGTCCGTTCTTATCTTTATATTCAGTACTTTGTCTGAAACTCAAAGCCACATATTATTTTTTTTTTTTGTTCTCCATAATATTTCCTTGTGCATGGTAATATCATCAATTTTTCGTGGGAAGGGGGTTTGCATATTTACTAGGCTACTTAGTCTCGTTTCTATTACTAGTGCTTCAATGACAATTGGCACAATTCTCACATCCATTCCTCGATAAATTCTTGATACTTATCCAGTTTTTCACATTTATTATGTAACTCAGAAAATATTGATTTCGATATGAGATTATGGATGGTTTTACATTTTTAAAATATGTGAATCATCATTATTATTATTATTATTATTATTATTATTATTATTATTGTTGTTGTTGTTGTTTTTGTTCTTGATGATGATGATAATTAGGAGGAAGAGTATGTGGCTGTATTGATATTCTATGTTATTCTATAATGAAACGATTGAGATGAACAAAATATATCTGTTTCTGTATGTCACATAACCTGAGACACACACATAAACATAACATATATATATATATATATATATATATATATATATATATATATATATATATATATATATATATATATATATATATATATACACACATATATATACATATTCCTATTCAAAACCATTTCACTGAAAGCATAACACACACGCATGCATATATGCATGGATGTGGATGCATATATGTATATACTTTAGAATAAATTCAATTTTGATTTAGTATATATATACATATATTTATACGTATTCACGCACAAACACACACACATATATATATATATATATATATATATATATATATATATATATATATATGAGAATCTACATGTACGATTATATATATATGTGTGTGTGTGTATGCTGAGAGAGTGAGAGAGATACATTGTATGTGTATATCTGTATGCAGAAAGATATATGAATATTTGTGTATCTATGTATAATTATTGTGTACATGTATTTTTGTATCTATGTATAAGTATACGTGTACACACACACACAAACAGACACACACACACACACACACACATATATATATATATATATATATATATATATATATATATATATATATATATATATATATATATATATATATATATATATATATATATATATATATATGTTGTCATTCGTATACAGGCCTGTTTCGCTGTATCACAGCCCATCAATGCGACTAGACAACCGAATGTTTCAAGCCTAGATCGAAACCCGGAGTTGGAGTTTCTATCCCCAAGCCATCGTCGCTTCGTCAGAAAGAAAGACGAACTAGCGTATTGTTTTTACGAATGTAAACACCAAACAGCCAGATTACTCTATTCATTAGGGAATGGCGATGAGGGAGAGAGAGAGAGACTCTCACCTGTTTTTGTATATCAACAGACACTAACATTTCCTGACTCCCTTTCCAAACGTGCTATACTTCGCTAATCTACATGATCATACGGACAAACGCAATGTATGGCTTATATCAAAGCCAACCCAACTAAGTTCATTGCTAATGTGGACAGTTTATCTCATGAGAGATAGAAAAGCACTCAGGTAATTATCAACGAAGCTCTAATATCAAAGCATTACATTGCTATTAAGAATGTAACAGGAATGGTATGAAACTTATTGAAAATTACATCGATCACGAAACGACTCTTTCCATACCTGCGCTTTATTTTTATTGTTTCTACAAAATATTTCACTCTAACTTTGACTTTCACCGAAAACTGTTTTCAAAGTTTAAAGAAAGATTAACCTTTTTAAATTGACCTTAATTATGAATTTCATTTAAAATTATTTTTATTTTTATTAACATTACATAAAGACTTTATGAATTCAAATGTTAAATAAATACAACTCAAGGTTATTTTACTTGTTTTACTTGGTATATTTACGTCATTTTGCATGATGCTGCAATTAAACAGGAAATCAACACATCGGCAAAGTATTTTTCCTTAATGAAATGAGAACTGAGAAATGGTTTCTTTTTTTCTCTTTTAGAACATTAAAGCAATTTAATATTTATTTTAAATTTTCAGACTTAACAATATAGGTTAAAATGCACAGGAAATCATTATATATTAAATAATATTTTAATTATGTTTGCTTTATTGAGCTAGAGTCAGTAACTGGCAATCAATAAAAGACGAATTCTTGTTCAGTAGAATGAATTTAATTTCCGAGTTTTTAAAATAAATGTAAATTTATTTTAAAAACTCGGAAATTAAAGAAAGAAAAAGAGAAAATAATAGAAAATTAGGAATAAAAAAGGAAGTTAAATGGGCAAGTAAGTATTTGCATAAACATTAATGTTTTGCCATTTAGCTTGTATTAATCTAAGAGTTAGTTTAATAATTTCATAATAAAGGTAGATCCATGATTTTCAAGACTTAACACGAAATTTCATAAAAATTCAGATTTAACAATAATTCATTCTCTTGGTGTGACTAAAAAAACTTTTACTGAAGCAGCGCTATTATTATTTTCTATTGGAAAAATTATTGATTACAATATTCTATTTTTTTTAATTATTTTATCGTAAGCAAGACAATAAAAGCCTCCAGTATGTAAGTGCTTACTGAGATTGAAATAAACAGAACAGACACTAAAAGAACGGTTTTCAAGGTGATAGAGAATGACGAATGATATTGAATTTAAATTTTTGAAGATCGTAGTTGACAGAAACGCAGAAGACGAAAAACTTTCCACAGTTAAGAAATGCGAGAGAAGTAACAATTAGCATAGAATATATGGTTCCAACTAGCAATTTCTATAGTAAAATTAGGAGATCTAGCTACCAATCTAGTAAGTGCTTAAATTCGTAAAGTTGAGGAGTTATCAACGAAAAAGGTTCAACCGAACTATTACCGGAAAAATATTTATAGTTGAGGCAAAGAAAAGCTACGTGTGGTGGGAATTTGGCTAAGTCGAGATTTCACGTCAAATTCGATAATATTGCGGATTCCTCGTTTTATTTTATCAAAAATCTCTACATATAAAACAGAATCCCCAAACTAGATGTGACAGCAATATTCGATGCACAGACGAATGGTAAATATGCAAGATTGATTCTAACGAGAAAATTGCCGAAGAAGACATAGTCGACCGGCTTTCCTATCAACAGACTTAGCCATTGATTCAATATAATCATTCCACTTCATGTCAATGGAAAACGTGAAACCAAGAAGGCGTACTACAAGAGATTAGCATCAAACATACTGATGGAAGGCAAAAAGGTTCCTTAAGATTGATAGACTGCAGTTTCATTTTAGAAAAGGAAGATGCTTGACGAAAATAAGGAACAGAGTGGGTCCAAAAGCAGAGTCTAGGAGAACGTCCGCATTAATGAGAAAGAATGTGAAGCATGAATACATTTATATGCATATCACACATTACTGACTCAGTTCTAAGTTCTGTAAGGAAAAGTCACTCCTTATGAGTTGAGATCAGAATTGGAAGAGAATTTATGGCCAAGAATTCTGCTTTGTCAACACTTCAAATTAAGTGGAAGTTGTCTCAGAGCTATCGGGGTTGATATAGCCGCAAAAGTGGTTTCTGTGAGCTTATAGGGCTGAATCGGCAGATGTAAAACAAAGAAAAGATTTCGGCTTTATATGGTACCAGCTTTCACCTAAGAAGACATCATTTCAAGTAAGCTACGAGAAAGAAGGAATTTTAATTTGCATGTTCTATGACTGTTACGCATAAATGTGAAATAGAAAATATTTCTTTTTATTTGCTTATCTCCTTTTTGTGTGCTAATTACCTAAATTGAATTTTAACAAAACTGATATTGTTTCGTACAATAATTACTTAGTTAAAATCAAACATTGAAGCATAATGAATATTTACTGCGAAGCGATAATACTCAAGCGTTAAATGCTATCAACGTTAATAAATTTGTTTTGAAAGCTAATATGGATGATTTGAGAAACTCACTTTCTTTCGTCGTTTATTTTAGTAAAATCTGAGTAGCTTAAGAATTACAGTATTTAATGGTACACACACACACACACACACACACATATATATATATATATGTGTGTGTGTGTGTGTGTGTGTGTGTGTGTGTGTGTGTGTGTGTGTGTGTTGTTCCATTTCCAAATAGATAAAAAAATCGACCTTCGCTTTATATGCTAATTTTTTACTTAATCATCACTGATCTTACTATAGATTGTCACTTCTGTCACATCTGACTCCATAAAAATTTATTCATACTTCTAACTAGCTCGATTCCAAAAAATATATTATTTACCCAGACTACATTATTATTGTTATTATTTCCTTTAATTTCTGGTGTGTACACATTTCGTTCCGGGTCTCGCACAGAGACCTAAGTATAGAAATGGCATCATTACATTTTCCACTGACACACACACAAGAATATTACATAGATAAAGCCCTTCATAAGATGTGGGCTGTACTCGTGAGAAAATTTTTTTTGTATTTCTTTAAGGCATGGGCTTCCAGGAATCCCTTCAATTAGTCTACTGGAATCTTTTCCAACCAATCCGAGGGCTTCAACTACAACAGGAATAGTTGATGTTCCCATGTGCCACATTTTTGAGATTATGATTTCAAGGTCCTTGTATTTTGATAGCTTTTTGAAGATATTTAAAGATAATTGCTGTCTGCAGGTACTGCCATATCAATAAGAAGGCACTTTTTTTTGTTTGCGGTCTCTAATAAAAATGTCTGGGCGGTTAGCTTTGATTGTGTGTACTGTGTAGTCCCATAAAATTGTAACAGGTCCTCTCTCTGTAGGCGGGTCTGGGTAGTGTTCATACCAATTTCTTTCAGTTTCCTTTCCATAGGAGTCGCAGATTTTCCAGTGTAGATATTGGCTAACTCTGTCATGCCGGGTCTTATATTCAGTGGGTGCCAATACCCTGCAACCTGATACAAGATGAGCAATTGTTTCTGGGTAATTATCACAGAACCTGCATTTTGGGCTAACACAATATTTTAGTATGCGTGCTTGATAATTTCTAGTTAACAAGCACTGATCCTGTGCAGCAAGGATAAAACCTTTCGTTTCAGCTTTTAACCCTGCACTACTTAGCCAATGATGGGTACGGGGCTTGTCTACATCAGCTTGTTTGGTACGGGCAGGGCATTGACCATGTCGCGGTTTATCTTGCCATTGTTTCTGAATCTGGTCGCTTGCATTTATTTTTGCTGTCTTTTTTATGTATTTTGCAGCTTCAATCGGTGTATTGTGCTTTATTTGTATTGCCGAATCCATCTGAAACTCCATTTTAAAATTTTTGGCTTCTTTTATTACGGAATAAAGATGCTTACTACTTTCACGTTCTTTGACACATATCATCATCTAGTCTTCTCTAGTTTCCAGGTATCTTTGAAGGCCAATTGTTGTAGTTTTGTAGGACAGTTCTAGTTGAACTAATCCTCTGCCTCCTTCGGATCTGGGCACATACAGACGATCAACATCAGCTTTGGAATGATTCAAGTGAGAAGCTTTCTCGTTTTGGTGTCCATTCGCTTAATTTCAGCTATGGTCCAGTTAAGGATGTTAAAGCTGTTTTGCACCGCATGGACAGCCAAGGTGTTATATGGCTGATATTCTGTTTTTTTGAGTTCAGCTCGGTATTTAGTACCAGACGCACATGCCTGTAGTACTCCTTTCTTACCTTCTCCTTCATTTGGGTATGTTGTATACCATCTCCTTGGCTAATTCCTTGGTACATATGGGCTTCTTCTTGTTCGTGTTCCCTAATCTTTGTGACAAAGTCTAAATCTATTGAGGGTGTTTCTATAACTCTCCCTTTTTTAATGTTACTTTTGCACATTTATCTAATCTGAAGTCCATACGTATGTTGTCACTGAAACATTTTACAATATTGAGGAGGCCCTTCAACTCATTGTCGTTTTTGGCAAAGAGTTTGAGATCATCCATATAGAGTAGGTGATTGAATATTTTTTGTCTACTTTGCAACCATAGCTACTATTGTTTAGTTCATGCGTAAGCACAAACAAAACAGAAGGGGTGAGAGGGAGTCTTCTTGAAAGATTCCGCGTCGGATATTCAAACAGTTGGAAATGGCAGTGCCTCTGGTGTGATTTAGGTATAGTGTGGTGTTCCACTTTTCCATGCTGTGCTTCAGGAAATTTTCCTCCACAGGGGAAACTTTGTACATTTCCAAATTCTTAAGGATCCAAGAATTTGGCTCACTATCAAAGACTTTACGATAATCAATCCACGCTACGCAAATATTTCTACATAGTTTCCTGCAATTTTCTAGGATCATTTTGTTTATCAGTATTTGATCTTTGCAAGCCATATGAACCTCTCCTGCATCCCTTCTGTTCCAGTGGAAGAATGTTGTTTGCTTCGCAAAAAGAGTAAGTTCGGTTCGTCAGGACAGACGTGATCAACGTGGTGGAGAGACATGTTATTGGCCTATAATTTTTCCGATCATCTGTTTCACTCGTTTTTAGCATGAAGCATGTAATACCTTCAGTGATACAATTGGGATTATTTATAAGCGTTGATATTATTATTATTATTATTATTATTATTATTATTATTATTATTATTATTATTATTTCTGTTGTAATTGTTGTATTTCCTTCCGGGTCCTAATCAGAAACCTGAGGTTAGAAATGGCTTCATGAAATTTTCTACTGATTATTTTTATAAAAAAAGAAAATAAATAAACCAAAAATAACAACTTAAGATCATACACATTTTACAGAGAAAAGCTGTTGTTAATGTGTAAGCTCTATTTGTGGGTACAATGTTTTGTATTTCTTTTATTTCTTTTCTACCAGGTATCCCTTCAGTATGTCTATTGGAACCTTTCCGAAACAATCCAAGGGCTCCAACTACAACTGGAATTATTGAAGTTATTAGATTTCTGCTTCAAGATCCTTGTGGGTTTTTTTAAGATCTTCAAAGATACAATTTACATGGGGCTGAGATGTCAATAAGAAAACACAATCTGTAATTGCAGTCTTTCATCACGATGTCTAAGCGATTAGCTTTGATTATTCAATCTCAGTGTGTAACCGGCTTGGGTGATGTTCATACCAGTTTCTAGTAGTTTCCTTTCCGTAAAGGTTGTATATTTTCTAGTGCAGATATTGGCCCACTTTGTCATGCCGAGTTTTATAATCAATGGCTGCTAAGATGGTCAATTCTTTTTGGATATTTATCATGGAATCTGAATTTCGTGTTAACACAATTTTCCAGTATGCTTGATAATTTCAAGTTAGTAAGCATTGGTCCTGTGCAGCAATAATAAAACCTTCGGTTTCACCTTTTAACCCTGCACTGCTGATAGCTATGGGATTTATCACCTTGATTGGTATTGGACCTAAAGAGACTTATCTCGCCATCGTTTTTGCATTTGTTTTGGCTTTCTTTTTTTTAGTTTTTGTCGCTGTAGATGTATTATGATTTAATTCTTTGAAGACCGATGTTTGGGGTTTTGTAAGACAGTTCTAGTTGAACTAATCCTCTGCCACCTTCGGATTTGGGCACATACAGACGATCAACATCACCACTAGGAAGATGCATTCGGTGGTAAGTGAGACGCTTTCTAGTTTTGACATCCATTTGCATAATGTCAGCTATGGTCAAATTAAACTGTATTGCCCTTCAGGGACAGCCAAAGTGTTTATGGCTGTTATTCCGTTTTGTGAATTTAAAACCAGGCGCACACGATTGCAGTCATTTTTCTTACTCATGTGGCTATGCTGTATTGCTGTATTGCCTACTCCTAAGTATTTATAGGCTTCTTCTTGTTTCATTTCCCTAATCTTTGTAACAAAATCTAGATCTAGTGAGTGTGTTCCTGTAATTCTCCCTTTCTTGAATGTTACTTTTGCATATTTATCTAATTCGAAATCCATACCAATGTCATCACGGAAACATTTTACAGTATATCTGTATAGAGGCTACGCTTCAACTCATTTTTGTCTTGGGAAAAGAGTTTGATATCATTCATTTATAATAGATGAGTAAACACTTTCTTTTCCTCTTTGTATCCATAGTTATTACTGTTTAGTTCACATCCAAAAGAAGAATTAAGAACAAATAGGACAGAAGTTGTAACAGGCAGTCTTCTTGGAAGATTCCTCGTGTAATATTCAAACAATTGGAAATGACAGTACCTTTCGTGTGATTTAGATATAATGTTGTTTTCTACAGTTTCATGCCATATTTAAGGAAATTTCCTATCACCTTGGAGACTTTGTGCATTTCCAAAGCCATAAAGATGCAAGGGATTTATGATAATCTATTCGAGCTCTGCTGAGATTTCTACCTTTTTCTTGCAATTTTTCTGGATCATTTTATTTATTAGTAGTTGATCTTTGCAACCATATGAATCTCTTCGACATCCATTCTGCTCCAAGATAAGAATGTTGTTTTCTTCGAAAAAAGATTAAGTACATTTCATCAGGACAGAAGTGACCAATATATATATATGTAGTGGAGAGACATCATATTGGACTATAATTTTTTGGTAGGAGATATGTAATATCTTCAGTTATACATTCTGGAATTTCATTGGTGCTATTAATTAGCATTGATAAAGTGTGTGCAAATGTTTCATGGATTGATCAGAGATGATAGATCCAAAATTTAGGTACCTAGTCATTTCCTGGGGAAATCCATTTTTGGTATTTTGTTAGAGCTTGCCAAACATTATTCTTGGTTATATTTTTCCATACTTGTACAGGTTCATCCTTCATTCTTTCTTGTTCTCGCTTGATCCACTCTGCATTGGTATTGTATTCCTTTGGATTACTCTAAATATTCTCCCAAAATGTTTGCACTTCTTCAATAGATGCTGACTTCTGTAACTGTTTTCCCAATGTCCCCATAAATGTTCTTACTGTCCTTTTAGAATACATTATTTTGTCAATAGAACCTACGTGTTTCATATCTCCGTGTTCTCTGTGCCTTTAATTGCAATTTCTGTACTTCCTTTATTAATAGAATTTCATTTACTGCTTTAATTTTATATTTCTGCTTGTTCTTCTTGCTTTTGAAACAGTTGAATTTCTTGAAATTCATCTAGTATCGATAACTCACATCTGATTTCCTCAATTTCACTCTTTCTAATTGGGCTTTTTCGACCTTTGTTTAATCTTTTATTTATCTTTATCATGATTATTATTATTATTATTATTAATGGTACTATAAAAGATGGTTGATAAAGTGCGTTTAAGGGCTCAATGACTCGCCTAGTGTCAAATATGCATATTTGAGGCCACTCGAAACCTTTCCCTTCAATACAACAATAATTATGACTCAATTCTACGTAGCCCAATTCCATTTTAATATTACCTACTCAGCCGAAATTATTATTATTATTATTATTATTATTATTTGCATTCTAAAATGAATTATCGTAACAGAGAACCGGCAACGTACATTGGTATCAGCTGATCCACATTACCTTAATATGCCTCAACTCAGATTTGTCGTTAACCAGATGTAAACTACAGATGATAGATATATAACTGTAATGAAATAGTAGTTTTAACTTGTTTTGTAGCTAATGTTTTATGCTTTGTTTTCTCTTGCAGTATTTTACTAATGTATTTCTGTAGGATATTTGTTTAGTATTCTGAATCCTTTCTTTACGCTTCCTGTATTTCTAGGTTGCTTTTTATATTTTATATACAATAATGTTTCCTGTTGCACCTAATATGTTTTCTAATATCTTGTAATATGTTGGTTGTTTACTTAAATACACTATTTTTCTGAATATACTCTGCTAAAATGAGTTTTTTGATCGATTGATTTTTGTGTTATATCTTATCAAGCAGGTTATTTAAAGCCAAAAAACATATAATGATAATGATTTACTGTTACAAGTTGTATTAAATAAGCCATAGCTGGGGTTAGAAGAAGTGGATCCCTACTTTTCCCAATGGTACTTGTGTGTCCGTGAATACAACAAAGACGACTGGAATTGGAAATCGGCTCTCCAATTTCTAATTCCGAACCCTCATCCATTACACCTTCCGCACATCACCTATTATTCCTAAGCAGTCACTCACCTAGGCAGAGACCAGGATCGACGTTGCTTAAGTTCGCTGATTGTATGAGAGTGCATCTATTTTATGCTGTTAATCACGGTAATTACTTTAAATATATAACTTTAGAAAAACACCCTCTTCTGGGAAAACGTCTTAGAGATATATGGTCTCAGCCAAAACGACATCATTTAAAAGCATTACATGAACCATATAAAATGTTATAAAAGAGTGAAGTGATGTATATTAACTGTTCAACGTGCTGTAATGTTGTGGTTTACTTGGTTTGTCAAGTAGAAAGTGGATAAAAAATAGAATGCAAGATAACACTTAAAAAGAATATATTCATTTCCAATCTTCTGGGATTATCAAAGAACTGACGTTGCTCTACTCGATTCAGCGTCTGATTCTAATTTGGATATAAAATAATGTGACTTAAATGCCATTGAATCACCTTATTCAGTGAATTTTAAACTGTATTGGTGCCATACAACCTATCTACTACGATTTTATTAGAACGCTTACATGCTTTTTTATTTCATTATCTCCATTATTTATAATCACTATTTTGGCAAGTAAATCACGTGTTTCCATTTGCCTCTGGAAGAAAACATAATCAGAAAATGATTCCATTAAAACGGTTTTAAAACAAAGTTTGGTTGCGTCATATTAAACATAAGCTTTTAGTATACTCATACAGCTGACATTAAAATGCAATGTCATGTGATGTTAGGCACTATGAAAGGTTCTCAGTGTTGGCATTAATGCTTAGTGATAAACAGGAGAAATAAAAAGTACATTGTTAATAAAAGGATTTTATAATTTAATGAAAGAAAAACCTGTTTGAATCAGAAGGCTCCTGCTACGTACAGAAATTGGCTTCCTTTGTTAATGGTATCCGTAAGAAAAAGATTTTAGTAATCCTTTTCTTGTTAAATTATTATGTATTCCTTTATTCTTTCTTATTCTTTTCATCTGCCGGCCATCTTTTTACTGTATATCACTATATCACCGTCTTTTTTTTTAATCTTTCATTCTAGGTAACATTCTTATTCTTTTATCTTTGAATGAATTCCTACTTTGATGACCTTTCTTCTGCAATATAAGTAATCCCAATTTAATATGCATGTATTTTGAGTAGATGTACCGTTGCAATACTCGTCAGTTTGTTTCGGCCTTTAATCATGGCTGCTTGTCTTCAAAAGCTGAATAAGAAAAATCTACTTCTGTGACAGATTGAACAAAAGATTCGGTTCAAAATTTAGAGAAGACTTCCTGAATGGAAACATATCATCATTTTATGAGTTGTGTACCTTCACGGAGTAGACAGTCATAGCTCTCGACAACTTCCTTTCCTTTGTAAGTCTAAACATTGCTTATATCCTTACTATCCTCTCACCAATTGACACAATATCGCTAAATACGTTACTCGCCTTTTACTTCTGCCCTACATGTCTTCATTTTATACTGTAGGTATCAAATTTTTCAAGTCGACTTTCCTCGTTATGTGCCCCAGAAACTGTTTTTGCTGATCCTAAACTGATGTATACTTTTCGTTGCTACTTTCCTTAAAATTTCCTCGTTGCTAACCTGTTCTGTCGATGGTATTCTCAGCATCATTCTGTAGAACCACATCTCTGTAGCCTCAAGTCTTTTCTTCATCACCGAGAAAATTACCCAGCATTCAATGTCATATAGGATAGTTGATATTGCATAACAGTTCAGCATTATTTTCTTTGTTTCTAATGAATTTCTTTTCTGATTCTTAATTTTTGTTCAGTTTTTTTTTTCGCTGTTCCAATGTACGTTCGGGTTCCATCCCAGATAGTGAATTTTTTGCACTTACTTGATTTTGATTTCTCCAATATATATCCCGCACCTTGTGCTGTTTCCCGCCGCTAACAATTACGCGTTCTATCTGCTTACAACTGACCCCAAACTCCATATGCTAGTCTACAGTGTTAGCAACAAAAACAAAAAATATAATGATGAAAGAGGCTTAATTTTTAGTTGACACATACTTATCTTTTAACATAATCTTTTCTTTGTTAATGCACTTAATTTTATAGTCAGCATTAGGGACATAGAACATTTTTAGATCATACGCCAATAACTATGCATCAGGCTGCAAACTTACTGCTCTCGTTGTAAGAAATTAGAAATGTACTGAAATATTATGCCAAAGTCGTAACACAATTAATATAAATCTTTCTTCAATCTAACTTGTTCTTCATCAAAAATGACATTTCATCAAATAGCATAGACAAAATATCTAATCTAATATGTAATCTAAAAGTCCATTAAATTGTACACACGAATAACAAGTGTTTGCTTGAAAATAAATCACACTCGTCCAACAAAACATGACGCTCAATTGATCCCAGTCCAAGAACATTAAGTGAAAAATAACACGACAAAAAAACAAACTAAAGAAAGAGGAAATAATGGAGGAAAAGTTGTTCTAATATCATCTTAATTACATTTTTGGCAAAGTTTATATTCTCGTTTCGCTTGATTCTGTTTAATATTCATTCTAAACGAAAAGAATTGATTACAATATATTTGAATTGAATCATATGTCACTAGAAACTAAAACTAACAAATCAAAAATACACAGACCTTTAGAATTTCATTTGCTATCTAATAAATTTGTCATTTGTTATTGTGACAACGACATTTTTTAAACGACCCGTAATTCGCAGATGTAGATCAATGTCCATTATGACAGTCATAATCGAGAATAATGAAGCAAATCATTATACTTGTATATCAACTACGACACCGCATAAATTTTACATACATCAAGAGAGCTATAGGCAAGAGAAAAATGTTATGTCTTTATTTCAAAATCATTTTCATTGATAACTGCTGATAAGGAAAAAAACAATCAATAACTCTCTAAATGGACAGAACTTAAAGTCTTCTGCTGAACTTTGTAGTTGTATATAACGATTCCTTCAATAATTATTACTGACTGTTGGTTATCAACATAGCCTTATATTACGATTATATCTCTGGCAACAGGCATAATAAATAATAAACTCGCAAAAATTTAACGGTTTTCCTGTTTTAATTTTGTGATGAGTCATAATTATTAAATTAATGAGAGAATAAGGTCCTTGTGTGTTCCACGACTAGAAAATACCTGTGGAAATTCCGCTATTGCATTGTTAACCATTTGTGCTTAAAAACTTTAACAAAATATTGCCATAACAATTATAAATATAAATGCTGGTCATTATTAAAGATGTATGATGATAGAAATGTAAAGATTAAAAACTGACGAGGTTTTCTATTTCACTGTAGAAGATATTAAATGCATATCACCACATCTTTCTTTCTTTCTTATATTTATTTTTACGTATGCTCTTTCTTTCTCTCAATAAAACTAAAAAAAAATAAAAAAGATAATTGATGCCTCTGATATATCTTTTTCTTCTGTCTTTCCTTGCAATCAGAAAGAATGGTTCATTATTAATCTGAGGCAATGGCAAAGCGTAACACAAGCGCGTACTGACTTACTAACGGGAGAGCAAGTATAATATGATACTTGATTATATGTGAAGATACATAGAAAACGTTATATTTTAATTGAGATTATAAAGATCTTCATGTACTGATTTTAATTGTTGCTAATGTTATCGTTTTTATATCTATCCTCCGCTTACTCGTTCATTTAACTTCTTTTTCTGCGATATTTCCACGCACTTTCAATCTCTTTTCAACTCTCTCTCCTCTCTCTCTCTCTCTCTCTCTCTCTCTCTCTATCTATCTATCTATCTATCTATCTATCTATCTCAATGTGCTTGGAACTTTTCCTTTTTTTGTTGTTTTACCTTTAATGTTCTAACTACACAATAATATTATTTCTTAAACTATCTTACATTTTAACATTTGCTTTTCTTTCTATTTATAATTCATCTATTTTCTGCCAGGAGAAAAACTCTGCAGATACACACGATTTAAAGTCATTAATATCAAATACTGAATAGAAGCATCTTTTTTCAGTATGAGGAAAGGAGTCTGTCATTATCAGTAATAGCTTTTCCGACATTGAAATTCTATTCATAGCTTCTTTAAACTTCTTTTGAATCTCATCCACGTAGAATCCGAGGATTATTTTATCTTTGTATCAGGCAAATGTTTAATTTCACGAATAAACCAGTTTGTCAGCACATTTTTAATGAAGAACGGAAAAGATAAAGCTTGGATGTTGCAAGCAGCAGTAATTTTAATGGCTCCAACTTTGGCAAACATGTAAACTTTACTAAATCACAAAATCTTTACAGCAATGTTTTAAATGGATTATTTTAGCCAAACTATCAAATGCTTAATTCGTCAAGTACTTTTTAAGATATAACTGTATATCTAGCATTAATTAATAGTGAAATGTATTTACTCGATAAAAACATCATCAAAATCATGTTACATTTTTAGGAGGAGCTATAAACCTCTGTGATTTAGTCCTAGGTATAGTTTGTCTATAATGAAATTAAATGCTAAAAGTTATAATGATCGCCTTTATAAAATACATAAAAAAGGCATGGATAAATTGCTGCATTTAATTTTTTAGAAATTATGGAATGGCTACTCAATAATTAATCCTTTTGAATCATCTTTTATCTCCTTTAATTATTTTCGCAAAAAGCAGCAAATTTTTTCCAAGTCTTCTTTTCAAGTTGAATTCATGAATTATTGTCGTGATTTTTGTTTTAATTTAAATCTCACTTTAATTCTCCAGCCTTTTCATTCTACTTCTATCGCTCTCTTTTTTTTTCTCATTTTTTTTCTTTTCTCTCTATTTTTCTTTTTCTCTTTTTTCTCTTTTTCTTTCTATCTTTCTTCTTCCGCCTGTTATATTTGCTCGTGCACCCACTTGTATGTTCATGTAACCACCAAATTTTAGTGAATATTTTTTTTCCATAACATAAATTTCAAAATCAATAAACGGTTTGCCACAAACGGTTATTTTCTTTTGAATTTTAGCATTCCACTAAAATCGCATCCAATGTTCATATATCAAAATGTCGCTTCATATAAAGAAAAGAAAACCAAAAAGAAACAGTGACAAGACCAATAGGTTTCAGTCAAGTAAGAAAATGATTGCATAAATCACTTATTTAATTTATGTGTATCACATAAAATAGAAGTGAATTTATGGATGCAGTAAGGTTTTTCAGATATGGGTAAATAAGTTGCATAATCTATTTAACTGAAGTTGATTTTTACTCATTCTTTTTACAACTTCATCAATATGAAATTATGATTGCCACGCGTATTTCCTAGAATTTTATATCGCATGGCTCTATTTTAATATTCTATTTGAATATCTGATATGTGTAAAAGGAATTGTGTTTAACAGAACCCCACCAAAACTTGCGCTATCATTCGATTCTGATATTGTTTTACCTGTATAGTCTCGTCAAAGAAATTAACGATTTAAAAAAAAGGAAACAGTAATGTGTGAATTCGTTATTCCTCGTTCATTAATATTGCATGTATAAAAACACTTGACGATACTGAGCTTATATACGACAAAAAGTGCCAATTTTACTGGCTCGACATCTGCTCGATTCTAATTTCTATCATTTCTATTGAGATTACTCGTTGAACATCTACAGCCCAAAGACAAATACAATGAGAGCTACAAGAGACTAGTCGGGTTTTCAGTGCGAATGAAACTTTTTTTTTATAAAGTGTCATGACTTTTGTTCAAAATACAATTTTAATAATTTAGTCAATATTATTAATTCTGCAAAAGCATATTACACTCATTCTTCATGTTAAAGTACATTTTTTTCTAACCTTTCTGTAAAAAAAGTGGTTCGGTATTTACGTATTTAGAAAGTGTCAGTATGTGTTTATGTAAATAAATTTCTGAACAACTGTGCATTTATTTTTGAATTTCTGGGATAAGGAATTATCATTATTTACACTATTTATATTCGGACTATTGTCCCCATCTTTGTTGTTATTATCACAACGTTTCGGCCTTTGGCCCCTCCAGGCTTCATTAGGTATGTATTGATTTGGGTAATTCTAGAACTCTGAACTGAAACTTTTATCTACGGGTGTAAGCTGTTCTCGTTCCACATCTCATGTCTATGGATATCATCTCGTTCTTACTTCTACTACTGCTCAGTTATTGTTCACCAAATTCATGAATCAACGCTTTAATCCTCTAAGCCATTATCACGTAGGACAATTTGCTGTGGTGAACTTGGAGTCTTAAACCTAACATAGATGCTGATTAATGCAAACACATTTTATTATTTAGCATCCCTCTTTGTCCTTGTTTCCTCATCTATTCACAAAAATTCAATAAGTAGGTTATTCACCGTTTTCCCTTGTTTCACTGGTTTTCAGTATGTGTTGAATTCTCCAGGCCATCTTTCCTCATTACATATCCCAACCATTTCAACTGCCTATTTCTGATTGTAAGTATAAGTTTCATTGTAGTTCCTATTTTCCTTAAAACTTCCTCAATACTCACATATTCAGTCCTTTATAGTCCTCTGCATTCAACAATAGAATTAAATCACTGTCAATTTCTGATTATAAGTTTTTCTTGTAGTTCTTATATTCTTTAAAATTCCTTAATTTTCATCGTTGCTCACATTCTCTGTACATGATAATCTCAGAATGTTTTCGTAGAACCATATATTGGTTGCTTTAAATCTCTTTTTCATCTTAGATTGTCCAATAATAATAACGACCATATAAGTGATTAGATATTTCTTTTTTGTTTTCCAATGTGATCTTCCGATCGCATAATACTCAGCTTATATTTCAAAAGACAAATTTCGCTCACTGCGCACCTTCCGTTTTCTTTGGTCCAATTTCAGTCATCTGTTGCTACACTATCCAGATAGATAAAATCTCTTTATATTATATTTCACGTTCCCAATATGTATCTCGCATTTTTAACAGTCCTTTTAGCTGAAAATCACGCATTTTGTCTTCTTACCGTTCGTCCTTTTTTCTTGCTTTACATTACTTAGATAAGAATCTGTTGTATATTGTTTCTAATGGAATTGCAGTCAATATATATCTGAAGGAAAATGACGATATTATGTGGAAAAAATAAAAATGTTTACAAATAAATCTAAAACCAGGATAGTGGATAATACTTGTAGAAGCTACGCCTACTTTCGGAATTTGTGTAAGCTATGAACTTAACATATTTTTATGATTGTTCGACATGAACAAAAGTTTTGCCCTATGGGAAAAGCTCAAGTCTATATATATATATATAGTAAGAAATGGACAAAGTTCGACAAAGTTATGAATGTACGAGATTCATGGAAGATTGAAGTTTATAGATTCTTTGTAAATTCGACCTTGCCTACCGAACGCTCCTTTTTGTGGCCGAAAGGTTAGGCACGTCAGCGTAAATGACGGTTCCGTATAGGATGCAGGTTCGAATCCTGTCAAAGGACGAATATCTCCTATGAAAATTTCTCAGACATTCAGGCCGGTAAATGTTATTTAATACTGTTTATTATAAACAGAGCATTTACTTAAATACTTGTATCTATAAAAAAGAACGTTAAACATAAAAATGTCTTTAATAAAAATATATAAAGTGATAACTAAGATATTCGTTATATTTTTATTGAGTTGACATTTGGGAGCAGAGTAAAGTTTTTGGAAGTTACAGAATATCCAGACACTCCCTTAGCCTTCATTGGTGCTTGTTATTGAATAGCATTTTTTGATCTGGCAATGACAAGAACTGAGGCAGTCTACAAGAGCATTCTGTAACTTGTAAAATATTTACTATGTTCTCACATGTCTCCGCGTTCTTGTGGATGTTGAATTATTTCCACTCAACAACCCACAGACGATACGTCGCAAGTCAATCACTGCTCTATCGCTATTTGAATGTAAACTGTTCAGATGAACTACATTCTTTAGTTCCAGCACTTCTAACCTTCACAGCTAAGACCCCCCCACCGCTATGTTCACGCACATTGTAGCGAACTATCCTCATTCCCTTCTTATTCTGCTGGTGAAATATAAGTTTCAATTGAGAAACATCTTTCCACACATCGCTAAGAGTATGTATCGCCGATCACCTCTCTCTTAATCTAATAATGATCAAGATTAATCTGATCAAATTAATCCTTATCTTTCAATATATCACCATAAACGGAACCTCTTACTCTGTAACCCTCTTCTTCGAGTGGCTCTTGAGTCTTGGACAAAGTGAACATTATTGTAAAAAATAAACTAAAATAAAAATAAACAATGTGTTGTATAGAATAAAGTGTCGCTGCCGACACTGATTTTTGATCATAGATCGCCAGAGAGCAAAAAACAGGTAATCCCATTTTCATGATAGTAAAGAAAATATATATATATATATATATATATATATATATATATATATATATATATATATGGGAATTAGCGTGAGGTCTAATTGATCACCATTTCTATTCTATCCTCTAATGCTATACGGATCATTTTTTCTTTACACTCCTCTATCTCTATACTACTCACTGTACTATTCTCTATACTGATCTCTACTCGATGGTTACTTTTCGAGCGAGTATTATCGAGCAATTACTATGAGTGCGAGTGATATTCGAAGGTGTCTGACACCAGTATTGTTCAACGGCGTTACTATAGCTGTATCTGCGATTACAAAGTCTCTACTACAGCAAGCATTACGAAAGTGACAACGAGTATTCGTTGACATTGTTGACATCACAAAAGGGGCGACGATGATTCCCTGAATTTACATGGGGATTCTTTTAACTTACACGAAGATTCGTTCAATTTACACGACGAAAAAAATTAATCTGCAAAATATTCAGCAGAGTAAAGCGGATTGGAAGAATTAAAAGCTATCATGATTTAAATGTTGATGCTGCAAAAGCAACAACAAGAACAACAAATTCAGCAACAAAATCTACAAGGAGAACAACATTTGCAGCAACAAAAACAACAACATGAAGAGCAATTATAATTAAAACTACAACAACAGAAGTTTTTTGAGTTGTTTACCAAAATAATGGAAGGAAAAACTTCAGATTCATTCACTCCAGATGCTGTTCCTAATTTAATCAGCTAATTTGTGTACAATCCAGATGAAGGGATAATTTTTCCAACATATTATAGAAGATACGAAGGGATTTTCAAAAGGGATTGTTCGCATTGGAATGATGAATAGAAAGCTTGGTTAAGGAAATTTTCCCCTGATGATCATGAAAAAATGTAAATTATATTTTGCCGAAAAAACAGGAGAGATAAATTTTGATGAGACTGTTCTAATTTTTTCAAAGATTTTTGGTGATAGGAGTTCATTATTTAATACACGATGGCAAAGACAGTAAAATCCGACGATGAATATTTTGTCACTTATGCAGTTGTTGTGAATCGAGAATGTGAAAAGTTCAAGTTAAATGAATTAACTCCCGAATTATTTAAATGCCTGATATTCGTACAGGGTTTAACTTCTAATAAGGACGGGGAGATAAAATCCAGGATAACTGCTGAATTAGAAATGGATTTCAAATTAACTCTCCAGAAAAATAGCGGAAGAATGTTAACGTATTGTGAATTTGAAACTCGATACCACAAGGATTGAGGAAAAAACAATTCACAGGTACATAGTGACTGACCATCTAAGAGAAAACAACTACAAACGTTTTTCAAATACTAACAAAACAGGAAAAAATATGATGAACCCCCTTCAATACCTAACATTTGTCACGGTTGTGGAGGTAAGCATGTTAAAAGTAATTTTTTTTTCAAGAACAAAAATGCTATGAATGTCGTATATTAGGACACAAAGGTACGTGTTTCAGAAACAAAACATCGAGAAAAAACAAAACGTATGTGGACCTGATAAATACATTTAAGAAGCCCAAAAGGGAAATTGACAAGACATCTCACAAGAGGAAATTTATTTTATGCAAATTCATGATGTAAAAATAAAATAGCAACTAGATACAGGATCTGATATCACTATCGTAAATGAACAGACATGGAGAAAAATGGGTAAACCCAGTTCATTGACTTTTGGTAAAGTTGCGCATGGAGTCTCAGGATAGGGATTGAACTTTTTTCGTGAATTCGGCCGTAATGTTTCTTATGTGTGAAAAACCATAAAAACGGTGGCGTTTGTGTAAAAGAACACTGCTAATTTGTTTAGAACCGACTGGATTGTATTGTTTGATCTTCGGGACATTCCAATTAACACTTTTTGCAACAAGGTAAATATTGCTATCCCTAGTACTAATACGGCAACTGTAAAATTGAAAAAATGAACTGAAAAAGAGTTTTCCAGAAGTTTTCTCAGATGGTAAAGGGACATGCGCAAAAGCAAAAGCTAAGTTTGAGTTAAAAGACAATGAAACACTGAAATTTAAACCAAAACGGAGTGCACCATTTGCGGCCTTAGATCCAATTAATAATAAATTGGACAGAATAGAAAAATTAAGTATCATATCAAAAACAGACTCTTCCGAATGGTCATCATCAACAGTCTACCTTAAAAAAAGAAATAATAAAATTCGCGTATGTGCTGATTTTTCAACGTGGTTAAATGAAAGTTTAAAACAAACATAAATAACCGTTACCAAGTCCAGAGAAATTTTTTGCCAAATTGAATGGTGTCAATTTTTTTTCCAAATTGGACCTGTCAGACGTTTACCTACAAGTACCAATAGACGAAGAGTGCTCAAAACTATTAACAGTTAACACTCATAGATTGTTATACAAATTCAATCGACTTCATTTCGATATAAAGTAAGCACGAAGCATATTCCAACGGATAATGAATACCATTCTTGCCGGTTTGGATTGTGCTCAAGCACATTTGGATGACGTACTTATTAAAAGCAAGACCCGAAAGCAACATAAAGAAGACGCAAAAAAGTATTTGAGAGAATCAAAGATAATGGTTGTAAGATCAGTGAAGAAAAGTGCGAATTGTTTATAATTGTTTATGTCCATACTTAAATATCTATGACAAATTATTGATGAATACGGTAGACGACCGGATCGTTCAAGGGCGAGCGCAATAAAAGACAAGCCCGCTCCAACAAATGTAACAAAATTACATGCATTTTTAGGGTTTGCTAATTACTATCTTACATATATACCTAATATGCACGAATTAAGAGCACCCTTGAATAACCCACTGAAGAACGATGTGAAATGGAATTGAACAGATAAATGTCAAAATGCTTTTGAAGAAATCAAGAAAGTCTTAAAATCGGATTTGTCAATAGCTCATTTTGATCGTTCATTAAAGACTGTAGTTGCATCAGATGCAAGTGATTCAGGTATTGGAGCAGGAATACTACACAAATATCAGGGTGGTATAACTAAACTAATAATTCATGCTTCAAGATTATTAATTGCAGCTGAAAGGAGCTACAGCCAGATTGAAAAGGAAGCATTGGTCATCAAAAAGTTACACAAATTCACACATGGTAGAGAATTCATACTACAGATACACCATTATCCATTATTGTCCATATATGGATAAAAAAGGTGTTCCCACACATACAGCAAATAGACTGCAGCGCTGGGGAACTATCCTATTGAACAATTATAAAATGGAGTTTCTACCATTCAAAAAATTGTCATGCAGACGGATTGTCTAGACTAATACCAAGAATATGTGAATCACTTGAAAACACAGTAATTGCGGAAATAAGGGCCGAAAATGAAATTAATAACGTATTATACAATGCTATAAGAGAACTGCGCATAACATTGGAGGAAATAAAACCTAAGGCGGAAAAAGACGACTTTATAATGAAAATGAAGGAGGAATTAAGATCTAAAGGGAAAATATTATTGGAAGTAATGCATTTTCATTATGTAATGATGTATTTATGTACGCAGAGAGAGAGAGAGAGAGTGGTGATACCAGTATCGTTGCAAAGACGTATGTTAAAAGAATTTCACAGAGGACATCCAGGAATTTCTAGAAAGAAATCTTTAATGAGGTGTCATGCTTAGTGGCCAAAAATGGATAAGGATACCGAACATTTAGTGAAATCATGCAGAGGTTGTGCTCTGGAACCGTAGTCACCCCCTATTAAAATTCAACATTGGCCAAAAACCAATACAACATAGTCCAGAATACATATAGACTTCGCAGGACCGTTAAACGGAGTATACTATCTAGTGGTTAGCGATAGAAATATTCAAATATAGAAGACCGACTACCGCGGTAACGATAAATTCCCTACATGAGATTTTTGCAAGGTTCGGTGTTCCTAACTCTCGTTTCAGATAACGGAACTCAATTTACGACTGGTGAATTTAAGTTTTTTTTTTCAAATCATTACCAATAGAATATGTTACAACTCACCCTTATCACCCAAGATCAAACGTACAAGCGGAACAGTTTGTTGATACGTTTAAAAGGGCCCTAAAAGAAAGAGAGGAGTCAGATGAAGTAATGCTACAGCATTTTCTGAGGGTTTACAGAATAACACCAAACCCAAACACTGTGTCTGGAATGTCACCTGCAGAGTTGATGTTCGCCAGAAAGACTAAGTCCGTTTTTAATAAATTAAAAGGAATTCTGAGAAGATCGCTTTATAAAAAAAAAGAAAAAAAACGAATCGGTAAAATGACATACATCGTACAGGGAAAAAGGTGGGAACATAAGCGACAACTTAATCAGTTTAAACGGAGATTCACTGATTTAGTAAGTCCACGAAAAGTGGTACCGATTGAAATATTCTATGACATGTTTGCCGTAGCCACGCCACCAGAAATTAGTGAACCAGGGAGAATAAAAATCCAACAAAATGATACCAGTATTGTCAACAAAATTGATATTTATTATATACCAGCTTAAAAGACGCCCTATCGGGAGGCATTCAAGCTAGCTCCTGTGGAGGGCTCTTGATTGGGCCTTCATCAGAATAGGTAAGTTGGAATAGATGTGATAGGCAACATTAAACTATAGAAGATTTCAAAATTGATCGCCGCGTTTAAGTATTGCATTAAGATTTAAGCTTACCTTTTAAAAATTCAACGATAATTCTTCCGTCGTCACTTAATTTAAAGACATTTACGCAGGTACTTATTTTCCATACACACAATTATTTTTTATTTCATCGGTTACTCTCACTGGATTTCGCAATTAATTTCGATTATTTCAAAATTTATTTCCAAATTATAAAAATTGTCTTCGTACAAAAATATTCTTCGCAAAAGTCACTGAAAAACTTCGCCGAATACAATCGTTGTAATGAAAATTGGAAATCTAAAATTTCAGGATAGTGGGTCCTGATCCGGCTCGGAATGTTTTTAATTTGCTCATGGAGTCGGCCTGATTCCAAAATGTTTTAATATGTTGAGCTACGACTTCTAGGAGTAAAGATGAAAAATATGACACAGTGACATACTAACATTCGCATTTATTATATAGAAGAAGATGAGCTATTGAAAGAGAGTTCTGTCCCTTTAATTGAAAAATCGTGACACAATGACAGACCGACATTCGCATTTATTATATAGAAGATGAGCTATTGAAAGTTAGGGAGTTGCGTCCCTTTAATTGAAAAAGTGTCACACAGTGACACACTGACATTCGGATTTATTATATAGATTTACCTTTTGACAGTATTGAAGCACGAAGGGACAGTAACAACAATTTACCTATCGCTGTACATTTCAACCAACTACTTCATACAGTCGATAACATCTGATGCGTGCTTTTAGCGTCTTCATTCAACAGCTAAGAAGGCAAAGGGAGATCGGTGTTGAAATTTATTTTCAAAATAAATTCAAACATTGAGGGATTAAATAGTGATTTAAGTTTACTCAGACAGTATAATTTCCACAGGAATACCTCTAACCAACAACATTCCTCGGAAGAGTAAGTCCAACTTCATTCTCTATTCCTGGTATCGTTGAAAAAGAATACAGGCGTGTTCGAAAATTCCGACATCAAATTTCATTTCTTCGTGCTTCAGTCCAGTCAAAAGGTTAATAAATAAATATCAAATTTATTGACAATAGTTGTATCATTTTTGTTGGTTTTCTGCGCTTCAAATTTGGTTAAACGGCCTATTAAATTCACACATTATAAGAAGCCCATGTGGACCACCTTTCGTTTTAATCATTCAAAACATAATTGTTAATAAGCTAGTAAAATTTAATTCACCAGCATTATTTTAAGAAGCTGGTGTTACAAATTACATAATTAGAAAAGATTTAGAATACTATGAATATTTATCTGAAAAAAATTGGAAGTTGACGCTTGTGATCGCGAACCTTTACGGAACGATAATGTTAGAAACAAAAAAAAAAGAACAACTTGAAAATGTATTATCAAGAAATTACTCCCATTCGGGGACAAGTGACACCAAGTCCGATTTGTAGGTTAACAGTGTAAATAAAGAAAGCGAAGGAAATAACCGACAAAAAACACTTGATGTTTATAGAAATCAGAAAGAGAAACTTTATTTACAATATAAACAACTGTTAGATGCAGACATAAAGAAATCATTCTTGATTGCACTAATAGTTGGTTTAAAAAATGCTATGGGATTATTCCCAGCCAGTTATAATCAAAAATGTAAATAAAACAATTTTTACTGGCGGAACGACAAGGTTATCTCAGCTCTTTTCACCAGAGCTTTGTTTGTTTTTTAATGTTTCATGGGACCACTAAGTGGGGTATTTAACGCTTTAAAATTTCAGCTTATTCTATAGGATATGTAAAAATGAATAATTTTGGCTCACACGGGAATCTACCTTGAAAGTTGCTGAAAATGCCCCATTCACAGAACATCTAGATGTAGCTGTAGTATTTCAGCGTAGAGAAATATTTCGCTCTGTTCTGTAGATGTCGGTCGTCATGGAAACGTTGATGACTACTGCTGCTGCTGCTACTCGACTACCCTTGAGTCGAGGGAGGAAGGGGTGTTGACGTCACTTTCCCTTCTTGCTAAAGGCGCAGACCAAAGGCTCCGGCCAAAACAAATTCAGCTTAACTCGCCCCTTTTATGAGTATCTCCAAGGTGTGGCTAAACTCAGCAGAGTTAATTTGCATACGCAATTTGTTGTATGGACAAAATAAACTGATCACTTACTTTTTCTTTGTTTTTCTCGTTAGTGTATAAAAATAATTACTATAGAAATATAAATATACGTCTGCGATAAAAAAAAAAAACTCATTAAATTAAATGACGACAACACCAATAGTTTTACACTTGGATACTATTTTTTTTTTAATTTTTAAATAGAATACAATGTATCTAAAAATATGTCTACATACGAAAAATAACTAAATATATTTTTTATTATTTTAGTTTCCAACATATTGGCTGTAGACGAGAAAGCAATAAAACATCCTCATTTAACTATAATCCCAAAGTGAAATATTTAAATCCGAGTAAGAAATCAATAAAAAAAATTGTCAACAGTAATATTTATTGATGAATGTATAGCTACATTGGATTGACCTGAGCTCCAGATTGTGTCCTTTATAGAAATATTCAAGAAGCAATAGTTAGAAGACAACAGAGGGAAAATAGAGTAATGCTTTTGGTAAGTGTAGTGGGAATTAGAGTTTATAGGCCCCTTTCAAGTTGATGACATTGTCAAGATATATGTGGAGAAATATTTGCAAGTTCTTGAAAAACGTGTTTTTGAGTGGTGCAGGTTACATCCAAAATGAATGAGTGTCTTTATTAACGTTTAGTCTTGCCCGCCTTGAGATAAACTGTTTGGAAGACACTAAATTAAGGGGAAATCTCCCAGATTCTCAAGATATTAATCCAATAGAAAACTTGTTGTCTCTCATTAAAAGAGATCTATATGGGATTGGAAAATAATATTTAAGAAAAGAGTATCCCCGGTTAACAATAGCGATTCAAGGAATTAACGTGTACGTAGAAATAGAAAACGATTTAATCATCTCAGTGACTGACGACGGTTACAGAATAATTAGTAAGTAAAATAATAAAATATTAATTACGCTTAGTGAAAACTCTCTGCGTCTGGATAGAAAAAAGTGGGTAAGTACACAAAAATAGAAATCGGCTTAAGACATGGATGCGTCTTTTAAACGTATTTATTTAACCTGAGTGAAACCTAACGTAAGGAGAAGTCCTAACAGAATTTATCATTAGGGTACACAATCTTAAAGACACAACTAGGGGACAATAACCTAGAGATTAAAGCGTTTGTTTGTGTATTTAAAGGCATGGTAATTGTGGGGACCGGGAAATATATACTTGTAAACGAGGAGAGCAATAATTAAGCAGTATTAAAAATAAGAATTAAACAAGATATTTCTAGATATGGGCGGTAAAACGAGATCAGTCTACCTCATTATATTAAATAAAGTATTCCGTTTAGCAGGTTACCCGTATCGACATAACTATGGTAGGGTACAACGGCCGAAACATTGTGATGAAAACAGCAAAGATTTGGAAAATAGTCTGCATTTAAATAGGCAAACCATAAATTCTAAAAAAAACAAAAAAAACAAATTCCATGGTCGTCATAAAGAGAAGTAACCTAAAATCGACCGGCAGATTAGAGACGGCAAAAATCAATTAAGTACAGAAAGTGAACTATTTGGGAAATGTTTTAAAAGATCAGAGAAAATGTAATATAGAAATGCAAAGGACATTGGAATTGCGATAGATGACTCCCAAAATCTACACAAATTATTAAAATAGAGGAAAATTTCGTTAGAAACAAAGAAAAGAGTATTGAACAGTTATGCGATACCAGTCCTCCTGCAGATGAAGAAGAGATTTCAGGTAAGAGCGATGTGGTTGTATAGAAGGATGCAGAATACCAAAGACGGAGCATGTAAGCAACAAGAAAGATTCAAGGTAATGTAAATAAAAAGGACAGCTGTACTTGGAATCAGAAAGTTCAAGGACATGAGGAAAGAGAGCTTGGAGAATTTGACACTCGAGGGATATGTCAAAGAGAAAATGGGTAAATAGAAACAGCAACTTAACTACCTAATGCGTTTTTACAAATGAATAAAAGAACAAAGACTGCGAGCAATAACGAAGAGACCTAGAAAAGATCTGAGGTTGTGGAAAACCATCGACCATGAACTGAAGAGCACATAAAAGGAGATGAAATGAGATATTGTTTGAATCAGATATGTTTCTATAGCATAACTTTCCGGATTTGCATATAAATATTTCACGTTGTTCATAAAGAAAGCTGCCATCCTCAAAACAAGTTATGATGAGTTGAAACTTACGCGACTTGTTGCTTATATCTTTCGGTTTTCTGACTTTCGGTTTTTGCTTCGGAACAGAATCATTGAAATTTATATTAATCAAGATAAAAGGGAAATATTACCGCATATAAAGAAGAAATGAAGTCGCCTTTACATTCTAATAATTAACCTTACTTGAGTTTTCACTGAAAGAAGTCAAACCTTCGCGATTCATACCTCCAAATTTTACTGACGTCAGTTGCTTAATACCAATTCCACTGTAAAATCATTGACTTGCATAATAAAATCTGACATTATCTAATTTGTGATGACTTTAGAAAATTCTTCCCACCCAAGTGTTTCTTTTCTTTTAATTCCTTTTACGGTGAAAATTACTACTTCTGATTATTTAACTGTTATTTCTCATTTTTTTTATATCCTCTTTTTTATTATAATCAACATATCACCAATTCTTATGTTGATTTCCTTAGAAAAATCAACTAATTTTGCATTCAGAGCCGTCATGCACTTGTAAAATCCATAATGCCTATGTTATGTAACCACCAAACAGTGCTATCATGATTTAATAATAAAATTCTTGTTTTATGAGATTAAAATAGAAATAACCATTTTGCTAGTCATAAAATTTAAAATATAAGATATACTAGTATGAATGGATTCTCTGTGTGCCGATTATATCAAAATTAGTTGTTTTTATCGTTGCATTACTTGTGTTTTTAGAACCTTTTAAAGAGCATAACACATTTCTTTGTCGATTGTGGACTGAATTAATGTCTTGCCTGTGATAGCCAATCAAGGTCGAAAACAAAAAAAACTGCTGATCCATTTTGGTTGTCAATGGGGACGAACGAAAAATATAAATAGATAATGCCATTACATTTTTTTTTATTTTAATTTTATATCTTGTTTTTATTTCTGCATTAAAATTTGCGACACAGACTGAGAGTAAGATGGCTCAAACTATTTTCAAATTGAAGACAAAAAGCAATTGCAAATAAGCAAAGCCATAGATCTTGCCTGGCCATTGTATCGAATGTGAAGAAAGAAAGAAAGAAAGAAAGAAAGAAAGCAAGAAAGGAAGGGAGAATTAAAGAAAGAAAGCAAGAAAATAATGAAGAAAGCTGAATTACTGAAAAGTTTAATTAAAACATAAAAAGAATACCAAAATAGGCAAGAATCTGTTTTACTTTTGATGCTTATGTCTGCACGTTTATCGGAGATTGGTTAAGAGTTTTCTAAGTAATTTTGTGATAAACTTACTTATTAATTTAATACAACAGACACAATCTTTGTCTCTCTTATGTATTAAGGCAGATTTTAAATTAATTGATGTAAAGGATGGTTCAAATTTGCATATCATAGTCGAATATATTTAATTGATGAAACGTGCTACTTTTAGGACAAGAAAGAATCTATGAACTCATTTGAACTCTTTTTAACCCTAGCAATTATTGATTGATAGTTAACTTGTTTGTATTCTACATAAATTCAAGACCTCTTCTGCGCAAGTGTTAATTCTTATCTATCCTCCTTATCCTCGCAATCGCCACTACTCCTCCTCTCCATTCATATCACACACCTCTCCCATCATCACCATTTCGATTGTAACTTGAGAGACTCCTGAAACTTGTATTGTGTCATATTTAACAGAAAAAATGTATCTTTATAACAGAAATATAAGTTAAAAATAAAGTTATTTACGCCGCCATAATTACTTCCAACGATTTAGAAATGCTTGATTTTATTATAAAAAGGTAACAAAACCTGCATACGGGCTTCACCTGTCCTAACTGATTAAAATTTTATTCCTTTTTATCGGAAAAGAAAACAGAAAAAATATCTATTTTCCAATAATAAAATCTTATGATAACTTCATTGATTGAATAAGCTTCATATTTTACAAAACCTCTTTTCAAAATGTTTCACTTCAGGCAAATGTTTTTTGTCGCTATATTCGGTTGATATTTTTCCTTTTAATAATAATTAAGATTTTCAAAATAAAAAAAGAATTTAAAACGACAGAATGTCCGTATAGTTATCAGTGAACTAGATATTTTATCCCTAAAAAAGCTATTAAGACTGAATGGTACAAACAGGAATTTCGAATATGGTTCTATAATCCCCAGTAAAGATTAATTAATGTAAAAGACTCCAATTTTAAAAAAAATCGGAAATGCTTTTCTAATGGAATATTTACAATAGCAACTTCTTACTTCTGTAATTGAATTATGTGTTATTACAATCTTTTTCGTCCTTTTAACCGAATGAATCAAAAATTCTAAATGAAAGAGAAACACAAAACATTTTTATTGTACAACTGATAAATTTTGTTTGATCAAAACTCATCTTAAAATCTCATTTTCTACGTTTCTCTTTTTATGACCCGTGTTCCTTCAGGTATCATCGTTTTCTACAACTTCTTGTACCTTACAGCTCTAACCAATGATTGAGTCTTTACAATCAAATTTTATCCCTTTTGACTTATTAGGTGACACAGGAGTTCCAACTATCTTTTTTTGATGCCACTGAGGGACCATTCAAGAACAGAAAAAAACAACCACGACCTTTCATTCTCTAACAGAAAATACTCAAACTGCACTACACTATCCACATACATATGGCATCTAAAAGACAAATATTACACCAAGAATAAGCTGGAAAATATTGAAAAAAAACACCTGCCTACAACAACATTACAAAGAAATGCCTACTTTGCCTACACAAAAACTTAGCAATAATTTCTCATGCCCAACAAAAGAATTTGCTGAACATAAGATCAGAAATAATTTCTAAATGAAGGCATGAAAATAAACACCTATTATCAGAATTTATGCCAAATGGATAAAAAAAAATTACAACAGGCACTACTACAGAAACCACCATTGACCCAGTAAATATGAAAAGAGAAACCACTGACACCATAACGCCATCACTTATTTTCTAGTTCAAACTACCTTCATAATAATTACAATTATTGTTATTATCATTCCACCACCATTACTACGATCACCTTTACCACTTTACAAAAACTATTTACTGCTAGAATTGTTATCAGCATCACCTGCTATTACCACCATTACTACCACATCACAATTACCATTGCCATATCAGTTCAAAATTACCATTACCGTATCAGTCCACAATTATACTTACTTCTCCCTCCCCCAGCAAAATTAATGCCACCGCATAAATACTAATAAGTATTACAAATTAATTGTAATTTCTATCATGTGTATATGCGCAATCGACCAAAACAGGCAAATAATCGGCTTTAAAATAATAACAAAAAACTTTAAAAAATTAAAAATAATAGCAATGTTTACCTGTCATAGTCTTACACACACCCCATCATACGTATATACGTGCGTGCGGGATAATATTATTCCGCAAACAAAATAGAAAAACTGTCTGCGCGTTGACAGCGCAACAAACAAAAAATATTCGCTACACAATCCAACATTGAATACAGCCACCAAATGCGTACGTGTGTACGCAACGACACATGAATGCGTATATATGCCCAGTCCCACACTGTTCACATATGTTTATGTTTGTGTGACCTCCAGTGAGTGAGCGTGTGCGTGTGCGTGTGCGCGTGCGTGTGCGCGTGCGTGTGTGTGTCTGCGTTCCGACGACAATTCTTCCTCCCACTTCTATAAAAACACCGATATACGCAACCATATATAAATCCAAAATCAGTTTCTCTGACGATTGCAAATAGCGTGAAACCCAGGGTCACAAACTCACATCAATCCAACTAAATATGTTAGCTCTATCACTGATATTGAGCGCTTTCCAATAAGTACCGTGCATATATAATATATATAAAAAAATGTGCATATATATATATATATATATATATATATATATATATATATGTGTGTGTGTGTGTGTGTGTGTGAAAATATATAGAAAATAGGAAGGAACTGGTTAGGTAAGTAATCCAAAGTTCCTTAGTATTTTAGTTATTATTTTTAAAAAAAAATAGTGATGGATACAAAAGTAGAGAATAAATATAATTATTTATTTAAAAATATGATTCAACTCGCGACATAATTATATATATATATATATATATATATATATATATATATATATATATATATATATATATATATATATATATACAGTTAACACCTACCCCACATACACGTATATTTCTATACTGTCATAATGTTTTGACCCCATTTAATTGTGAGAGAGATTCATATTTGCCGATAGCTGGGACCCTAAAAGGGTCTGCCACCTGGGTAAAGGCAGACATGGGAACAACAGCAATTAAGTGGTGCTTCCCTTCTCCTCAAACCCTTCCAATCAGGTCTTACTGCTGGATGTAGTATACCATCATAACAAGAATATATATATATATATATATATATATATATATATATATATATATATATATATGTGTGTGTGTGTGTGTGTGTCAAAATGAAAAGATAACGAAGTTTAAAGTACAAGAACAGTTCGTAGAAGAATGAAGAACATTAATTTATATACAATCATAAACATTTACAAGCAATAGAAAATATATCACCGCAGAAGGAGAAAAAAGTGTCCGTTTTTATAACAATTCTCTACAAAATTTCGTGAAAGCACAAATCTTTCGTCATTTTGCTTCAAATCTCGTTAACCCCACTTAGCTGATCGTGGAAATAAGTAATGCAGTCTTTCGGTTTTTGTTTCAGAACAGCATATTTGAAATTTATACCGGCCATGATATCAAGAAACATTATGAAATGTAAAGAAGAAATGATGTTGTTTGTTGTCTTTACATTCTAATAATTAAATTTCCTTGAATATTCACTGGAAGAAGCCAAAACCTCGTGAATCACATTACTGCCTGTATCTTAATGACCAAAAAAGCAAACAAGGCATTCTTCAGTGTTACGATCTCGTATACTCTGGTGTCTACAATCTTTGAGCGACTAATGTAGATTAGTCCTTTTCGATGATTTACTCCACTCAACGCGCATCACACATCTTTTTCTCCAAATTGTACTTCATGAGCCGGAAAGGAGTGTGATTTCCCATCAGATTATTTTTATCATGTTACTGTATTTTGTAGAAAACGAACGCAAATATGTGCGAGTTATGTATGAAGATTTATTGAGCGCGAATTAATATTTGGAAAGCTTAATGATAAAATAATAAAATTAAAAAAAAAGTCTTGCAGGATAACTTCTTAATTACATTTAATTAAACATAGAATAATTTCTGAAATTTAATAAAATGTTAACGAATTTGAACCATTCATTTGGAGCCTCATTAATATCAGTGTTTTTAAATTGGTTTTCTTTTACTAAAAGGGAAGTTTTTCTTTTACTTCAGAAATCAAGTGATATTTGAAACCTAAATTACATTATATATGAAAGCGAATTAACTTTCAGATAGTTTTAAAATGCCTTTAAATTGAAGGTAATTAGAGAAACTGTCAAATCAAGTAAATATTTACACTATTTATATTGTTCGGACTGTTCTCATATTTATTGCCATATTCACGACGTTTTGGCTTCTGTACGCTCCCGATTTCTTCAGGTGATTGGAATTTTGAACTGAACCTTTTATTTCATCCACTAGAGTAGATTGTTCTAGTTCCAAATTCTAATCACCTGAAGAAGGTCGGAGCGTACAACGACCGAAACTTCGTCAATATGCCAACAAAGACGGGGACAACAGTCCGAACAATGTGAATAGTATAAATAATTTCAATGCATCATGTCAGAAATATAGACAGATATTCAAGTAAAGATATTGCCTTCTCCTGAAAGTTTCAAAGTTATTATATAAACTGATTAATACATACTCAAACTGCCAGCTTTGGAAAAATATAAGATTATATTATTTTAAACGTACACAAATACATACACACGCAACTCATTTTTTCGTCTTCGATCTGATGAAGCCAAACGGGCCAAATGAATAATCGGATGTTTTTTTCGAAAAATTTTACTTTCTGAACGTTTTTCCAATTGTCAATAATTTATAATTCTGTCGAGATCATATACTCAAATTTATAACATAGATATTTATAATTTTAAACAACCATCAAGGTACATATATTTTTTTTACATTTTTTATAGATGTATCTGGCTATATAGTCTAGAAATTTCATTTAGTGCCTTTATTCTTTCGTTTATGTTATGTTATATATATATATATATATATATATATATATATATAACAGATATATTACTAAATTTACATAAAAATACCTTGAAATTCATTTATTCAATAAAATTGGCATTGGCTTCACATCCAGACACTCTTAAATGTTCGTTTTGAAGCTTCCGGCTCGAATGCCAAGAATTGCATTATGCCGTTTCCAAATATCTTGCGCAGTGAATTGTGTCATGGTGCTTCTTTTTTCACAGACGGTCCCCAACTGAACCTACTATACTGTGCAGTCGACAAAATCAAAAACAAACAACGCGCATGTACACAATTACAATGATAAAATGGCACAATTTACCCATCGCACCCTGTACATTTTTATAGCTATTGGAAATAGTATGAAAGAAGCTAAGTAGAAGACATTTTTTTTTTACTTACAGAATAATACCACTCACTTATGAAGGCTGCTTACCTCTGTCCGGCAACAGTTTTGGGGGGTTTTTTTTCTGTTTCATCATGATGATGTCTATTATTTTAGATATTTTTTTACATCTTACATCGCCTGTAATTTATTTGTATTTCAAACAGGAAAATTGCATAACAAATTTGGTAAACTTTTATGTTGGCTGAAATGGGCATTTATGGAGCTATGGTCCTAAAGATGTATAGTCAGCTGTCTTGCTAACCTTATTTAGAGAGATTTTTAAAGGTTTTGCGAAAATCAATATTTTGTCAATGATTCTTTAAAGAAACGAATCGGAAATTATTTAAAATACGCAGAATGCTAAAAGAAAAGTAAACAAAGTGAATTAATTAGTCGTAAAATCACAGTATTTTATTTAGATGATACATTTATTTTCTCGTATAGGCCAATACCTTCAGTTGGTATTAGTTAAATATTAATTTCTTTATTGGGAAAATTATGAACCCTGTTCAGAATTAAATTGCCGGTAAAGGCGTGTAAATGAACCGATCCAAGTAGCCTCTTAATCGAATAGTAAGTTCTGTCCCCACTTGATGCCAAACATCACGTCATTTTTAATAATACCGATTAAGTAACTACAAAAATGTAGACATTAGTACCAGTTTGGTAACCTACAAACAATGATAAACATTAAATAATCCTAAAATATTCTTTAATCAAATTTCATTTAGACAGGTTCCGTCAATACTGAACTATTTTACCTTCATGGCTTACTAACATATCACGTGGAAACACCGGTTCCCGAAGTTAAAAAAAGAAACAAAAAACGTTGAGGCTGGTCAGTACCTCGGAGGGTAACTGCTTGAGAATACCAGATGCAGTAACTTTGGGTGTACAAGTGTAATGGCTCGGAATTGTTAATCGGAGAGCTGAGTTCAAATTCACGTTGAGTTCATTATATTCACTTACGCAAAAATACTTTTTGGGAATGGTATGAATCCAACTCTTCTCCTTCCAGCTATGGGTTAATTAACTTGTATCATTAAACGATTATATAAAAAAAAAACTGACTAACAATCTACAAATGTTTTCTGGTTTTCCATAACCTGCAAAGTGTTGATAAGCAATATAAAATGAATTAATCTGTCAATCTTGTTTTACCCTTCATCATTTCAACATATGCAATTGTCTTTTACTTCGCGTCTAAAGAAAGATTTTAATTAAAAAATAAATATTAAATGTAAATATATTGTTTATATTTATTCGTGCTTATGTTTATAACAAAAAAGAGATGTTAAAACAGTTTGAAAGGAACCAATGACTAGATAATATCACAGCATACAAAATCGTTTTGTTTATCGCTATGAGTTACTCATCTAAAATTGAAGAATGTCAGTCATTTCTGACATTGTAGAACGTCTTTTCAGTTTTGCAACTAAAGTTCACGTTGACCGCTCAGCAATTTGTCAGTTAATTCAAATCCCATATCATTGAAATAACGTATTATTTTGGAAATGGGATGACTGGTCCCATGAGCCTGAAAGTGAGAAATTGTGAATAAAAGAGGAAATATATAATGAGGATAAATTTTCTTCGCAAGTGGCCTCGTAAGCTGAATCAAAAGTGTCATGCGTTTCTGTTTGTGATGTTTCAGTCTCGATACCATGCCTTAATCCAGGGTTATCATCTACGAAGAGTTCATGGCGTCTACAGCATCCGAATGGAATTATATTAGCTTGATTCAATTCATAAAATTAATACATGCTTCAGCGATATGAAACTGAGCTAAGATATGACTAAATCATGAATATTCATTTCAAATTTCTAAGTGCATTAGTGAAAAAATCATGAGAAAAATAATGATTCATAAAATTTTCAGTGGAAGTTCAAAAGTCAGCAGACATCATTAAAACGAATACCTAATTTCCAGGAATTAATTATGACGACTTGTAAGTCAAAGAGTCAATAAATATATTTTCTTTTGTTATTGTATATGAATAAATTTAATGAAATTTATAAAAAACATTTTCCACGAATTCGACGAACCTTAGATATGTTGATTGAATATATTTATCATGCGATATAAAAATCGACTGTATTTATACATGTTTTACCTGCAAACACTGCACATACAAAGAAATATAAAGTCGCTAGTCAGGTACGCCTAATAATATTGCCTACTGAGGCCATAAAACGTTACATCTTCACCCAGACCTTGAACTATATATAGGTGAAAAACACACAATTTGATAAAATGCATACATACATATATGTTATGTTATACCTATCAGTCAGAAGAATTATTGAATTACACACACACACACACACACACACACACACATATATATATATATATATATATATATATATATATATATATATATATATATATATATATATATATATAGTTCAATAATTTATGTAAATGATTAAATAATTTGTAGAAATGGATAATTTTTCAATATAACATAAAATAGCGTAGATAATAAAGGTATTTTATTAGCTCTGTAGAGATTCAAAAGGCGATTATGTCCCTTTGGTTAAGATGAATTCATGAGAGTCACGTGACGGCCAGTGATAGACGTCAATTCGTAGAGTGACAAACTCCAGTTGCTATTTAACTAGCGTAGAGGCATGATTTCTCTGCCCACGCTAGTTGCTATGTAAACAGAAGAAAAGAAAGACATGACTGCCCACGGGAGTTAAGAGAACACAAGAAATCATATGGTCTTACGAGCACATAACCAAAATGCACATCTTCCTTTCGGGATATATTACAAGTAAGTACGTCTCGCTTTTCACTCATTTAACACTGCTTGTTGTCTGAATATGTTATAATTTCTCAGTGTTGGACAAATTAATGACATGTATTTATATATTTGTGTATAATTTCTTGTATGCCATAGATATATATAAAAATGTGTGAATAATGCTTGTTTTCTCATTCCTTTCTTTCAACTCTTCTATTCCGTCCTTGTTATCAAGGACATACTAATACCTATAATGAAGTTTAGAAAACTGAAAATATTACTTTTTGCCTAACACCTCCATTAGTTATTCTAACAGTATATGTTCTCTTCCTGAAAAGCACAAAGAAATTTACGTATTTATTTTTTACTTTTCACAAAACCCAAACATCCGCAGTGTGTTCATTTACTAGTTTTCCTATTCATAAACCCTTCCAGAATGCAGCAACAAACATTAAACCTGAACTGAAATCGAATCCCTGACATCAATATTGTATTGCAACAAAATTTTTAAACTCATTATTTAGCGCCAAGAATTTAAACAAGAGTTTTAATAATCAAATTTATGAAGATTTTATTTCTGTTCAACAACACATAAGAAACTTGGTATTCATAATGAGTTTTTAATTGTAACTTAATTTTCAAATCATTGACACGTATACAATTAAGTACGCTATACTGTCACATCTATAATTATTATCGGAATATATTCAACGTTGGAAATAAAAGTGATGTAACAACTTTCTCATCGAAAAATTGCTTAAATAATTATTAACAAGTTTTGTTAATTTTTGACAAGTCTTTCTTTCAGGTTTACTTTCTTTGCTTTTTATCGAAAAGTTTCAGTGGCTGAATCTTTATATCGGATTGATGCATTTTACGTTGCTGAGCAAGGACTAGAATGTTGTGGTCAACAGCGAGAGAAAAAATTTAAAAATACATAATTTGACATTGCAGATATTTTATAAACATTTTACAATTTATGCACGAAAATGGATTTTAATATTTTTTTAAAAAATTGAGTTGATTCTTTCTTCGCATTCTTTTAGATCACCAATCTGAGGACAGTGCAGAGGATTCGGAAAGAGTTGGATGAGTCTAATGGTGATTATGAATTTGCAGCAGCTCAAAACTCACTCTGATCGTTCTGATAAGAACAGAAATCCGAATTTGTTGGCGAGGGCCTCAAAATCAACACAGAGGCTTACATCAAGTACCTTGAGGAAATAGTGCTACCCTGGGCCAAGAGGATGTCTGCTGGAAGACCCTATGTCTGGCACATGTCTCTGCACCATGCAACACAAGCAGGAGAACCCAGTCATAGCTGTCAGATAATTTCTTAGTCCAAATCACCCCCAACATCTTGCCAACTAACTCCCACCTCCTTGATTATCATGTGTGGGGCGCAGTTGATCAGTTGGGCGAGCGACCAACAAAACTTCTTGTAACTCTAAAGATGAACTGAAGGCAAGGATTATTGAAGTATTCACCAACTTAAACAAGGAGATAGCCCAGAAGAGTTGCAGGAGATTCCGAAGTCATCCTGAGGCCGTGTTTGATGCCAAGGGAGATTTTATTGATTAAGTTTACTCTTTAGTATTTTAAGATATTTTTGTGGAATTTTAGTAAATATATCTGTTAAAATGAAATGTCAGTGTTATTTTTATTTAGACGACAATTTATCCATTGTATCCTGTATATGTATACAAGATAAATCGTGTAATGTATAAAAACGTCTTTTTTATTTAGTATTAACCTTTTTTGTTTCCTTATCTCTTTATTTTGCCACTGAATAAACCTTAAACAAATTGGCAATTACTTTTTAAAAAAAATACATCTTAAATTTTGGATTTTTTATCATTGTTTCTTCATATTCCAAGTAAGTTTTTCTTCATTTCATTTTACTTGTTTTTGTTTGCCAAGTTTTACAATATTTCTCAATTCCAACCGATGTCTCCTTGTCTTTTTTTAAGTTTTGTAATCATTTCTCATTTTTACCTCAATTACTGGATTTCTATATTTTCTCTTTTAAATGTTTTCTCTTATACTTTACTTATAATAGAGAACTGAAACTTCCACACTCTCCCGAAAACACGTAACCACATACGTACACACTCACATATATATATATATATATATATATATATATATATATATATATATATATATATATATATATTGTCGGATGGGTACGTTTGGTTAATAGTACTTCCTGGTCTCCAGGTTAGTAGTCATTAATCTCAATGATAGAAAAAAAAATTGGGTCTACTCAAAATATAACGTTTAATATAATAATAATAATAATAATAATAATAATAAAATTGTTATTAAAGACCACAAACAAGTCCCTCCTTATTGATATGGCAGTCCTTGCTGATTGCAATGTATCTTTGAAGATATTCAAAAAGCTGTCAAAATACAAGGACCTTGAAATAGAAATCTCGAAAATGTGGCATATGGCAACATCAACAATCCCTGTTGTATTTGGAGCCCTAGGACTGGTTGGAAAAGATTGCAGTAGACTAATTGAAGGGATTCCTGGAAGTCCATGCCTCAAGGAGATACAAAAAATTGTTCTGACAAGTACAGCGCACACTTTACGAAGGGCTTTATCTATGTTTTTTTTTTTTTTTTTTTTGCCTGTGGAAAGTGTCATGATGCCATTTCTAACCTTAGGTCCCTGGGCGGGACCCGGAAAGAAATGTGTAAACGCCAGAAATCAAAGAAAATAAAAATAATAATAATAATAATAATAAAGCCATTGGCTGCTTTAAAATGACTGTTTACGTTTCGTTGGTACTTGCTTTGCTATGATAGATTCATATGGTTTAACGTCCAGGGTATGACGATAAACTATATCTGCGTCTTGGGTAAGACGATAAACTATATCTGCGTCCTGGGTAAGACGATAAACTACGCCCGACAGCAAGGCCTCGGATCAGGAGGTTCTGAGGAGCGTGTAACCACATCTGTTAGGATCCCACCTATGGGGAAATAGTTAACCCCAAACTGGGGTCAAAACATTATGACAGTGTAAAAATAGGTTTCAATACCAGAAATAATATTTTGCAAAAAATTATTACCAGAAATACATTATTATCAGCAATACAATTTTGAAAAAAAAATATTTCCAGCTAGTCGTGTTTTGAAAAGAATATTATCAGAAATAGATTTTTGGAAAAAAATATTACCAGCAATAAAAAGAAAAAATTGTTGGCATTAAATAACCCAATTAGGTTTGTATGCTGTAAAATAAAACAAAACAAATAAAAACATATGGTCTAAATGGTAAGGCACACTTGGCTGAAAAGTTGTTTCCTTGATTGAAAAGTGGAATGAAAATTCATTTTCTGTTGGGAATCATATTTCTATTGCTTTTTGATTTCTAGGCCGTAGACATTAATTTCACGCATAAAAACAGAGATGTCTGATTTTTATGTTTTTTCACCCCAAATAATGTGAAGTTACTTATTGCAAATATTAGTTCACCCCAAGAAATTATAAATTTTAATTCAAAGTCTATTTATTTTTATTAAATTTTTGGCACTTTTTTTAAATTATAAATTTTAAATGAAAATGTGTTTAGCTTACTTCGTAACAACTCCAAACGAATATGTGCGGATGATATTCAAAGTAGTTACAAGAATTTTTTACAGTTTAAAAAAAAGAAAAAAATCTGTTTTCGTCTTGTTTATCGAGGTGAGTGCGAATGAAGATCCAACAAATAGAAATAGAGCAGCCGAGTTGCCCAGATTTGGGAGCGATCGCAAAAGTCAACTCAACCGGAGTGCAATGGAAGGGCTTCACTCTGGAAGAATTTGGTTTGAATTTTAGTAAATATAAATTCTTTTCATTTTGGGGTGAATTAAAAGAAAAGAACCGAGATGTCTACTCAACCATATGTAGTCACTATATATAAAATTTAAAGTAATAAATAAATTCTGATTAAAAATCTATTAATAGCTTAACACATTATTCGGGTACGAAAATAAAGGTAGCAATAAATTTATTTGGTAGGTTCAAACGAGAAATTCTACTAAAATATAAGTGAGCTTACCAGAGATGGTAAAAATTCAAAATGGCAGTAAATGTTGGTCAAATGCATTTTAAAACATTTCTGCTACACTCGTAGTAAATTCGGTTCAGTGTTGGGTGGTTGGTTTTGGTAAAAGAGCCTCGAAAATTTGAAGTTCCAGTTTATTATTTTCATGGTGTAGTATATTGATATTGTCAACAAGTATTCTCCTGTATTGTGAACGTGGGCAGGGATATATATATATATATATATATATATATATATATATATATATATATATATATATATATAAGTGTGGCTAAACATCCGATTGCTTCAAGCCAGAATTGAAAGCCAACCGATTTGGCATCAGTCGGAGATTTTCCCCTCATGGCAGAGAGGAAGATGAATTTTTACGTATTTATTTTAGAATAAACACGCCAGTGACTCAGAATTTTCAATTCATAGAAGAGCTTTTGCATCAGCAGCAGTCACTGTTAACACATTCATGTTTTTTTCCCTCTAAAGTGCTCAACCGAATTTTATTTTTTCAGGGGCACATATATATATATATATATATATATATATATATATATATATATATATATATATAATGGATTCCCGTTTTTTTTTTATGTATGAGGGTGAACAGCTCAGTTCTTAAAACTAATAGCCAGACTACCTGCACATATGAATGTCGTTATAGTGATGAAGGTGTGTGAAGAACCAGCTGCATTTTGGGAAAATCCGAATACAGAGAGTTGGTGCACTGTACGCCACAAGGTTCCCAAAAGATTCTCTGCAGATTTTTAATTCAATGTCGTCCTTTTCGAACCGTTCGCCACCCAAGTGTTTAGGACACCGACTGGCCTGCTATTTATCCATAGCTGGATTCGTACCTTTCCCAAAATTATTAGTATGTAAGTGAATGGAATGAACGCGACTGAAATTTGAACTCGATTTTACGATTTTTACAATCCGAGTCGTTATCCATCATTTTTTATATATATATATATATATATATATATATATATATATATATATATATATATATATATATATATATTGTTGACTTTATTATATATATTTTGTTGACGTTTGATCATAATTTTCCTATGATTATTTCAAAATTTAGAGGTTAATAATCTGTAAAATATTTATATTTTCTAAAAATCCTAAATCTACTTGGTATGTAATGTAAGTACGTAATGTCACGAGTCTCTATCAGTCTATTTGCCGTATCTCTATGAACTTTGGCTTTCCAACCTACTTTTGTTAAATACTAGGTATAGCAATTAAAAATCGTAATATATATATATATATATATATATATATATATATATATATATATATATATATACTTAAACTGAGTACGTGCTACTAAGTGCCATGTTTATTTCCGTTTGCTTTGATTGGGTATAATAAGTGGAAAATTTGCCAGACACATTAGCCAGGAATGCTATAGAACATTCAGTGCTATACAGAAACTCCTTATGAACATTTCTAAAGTGTTAGATGTTTTTAAGCAAGACGGAAATGCCACTAGTATGCTGGCGGTTACATGAAGTGAAAGTGTGAGATAACACTGAGTATAGGAAGGATTGAGGACAATAGAAGATAGCGATTGACGTTGCATTTAAATTTATGAAGATTGTACTTATCAGGGAAGCAAGTATTCGGAAGGGAGTTCCACAGACGGGAAGTGCGAGAAAAGAAACTGTTGGAGTAGAAGTGGTGATTGTATTTAGCTATTTCAACAGTAAACATGTAGGACCTAGATGCCAATCTGGTGGCACATTTAAATTCATGTAGTCGGAGCAGCATGGAAAAAAGCTCCTCAGAGCAGTTGCCATGAAATTATTTGTAGAAAAGACAGAGAGAAACCACATCACGTCGGGGAGAAAGTGACTGAAGTCAAGATGGCAAGTCAGGGTCGATTACATTACAGATTACTCTTTGGATTTTGTCAAAAACTTCGAGATAAACATCAGGAGCACCAGCCCAGATATGGCAGCAGTATTCAATGCACTGACAAAAGGTAGATTTGTAAATGTGCAAGATGGGACTATGAGGAGAAAAATTTTCTAGCATGAAAAAGTGGTCCAACCTTCCTTGAGATAGATGCAGCTCTTGATTCGATGTAGTCGTTTCACTTCAAGTCAGTGGAAAACCTGAAGGCCAAGAAGGCTCTGGTAGTTTCTCTCCAGGAGTTTAACATCCTTGGTTTCCACATTATTAAGCCTGAAAAGAATATGAAGACTTCAAAGAATTCAAATATCAAAAATATATAAGCTTTTATTATGAATACATTTGTCTATTCGAGTTCACCCTGTTTACTTTTACTCTGCAGCTGAACAATATTATTTCTTTTTTAGAAGCACTGATACCTAATTACTGTTCAATGAGTTGATCTTAGCCATTATTATCATTATGTTGAATGGAGACAACACATAACACTAGTTAAGAAAAATAGAAAAATCAAGAAAAAGAATATTAGTTAATACTAATATTAAACGTGGTTATAAAGTGACCTAGTCTAGACTATTTTATAGCCCAAAGTATGAAGTAGATTCGGCCAAGTCATGCTTCCAGGCTTATTCTGGATTAGGATAAACTATACTCAGGTATATTCTGGGAGGGGGTTAATAAGGGCTGCTAGACAAAAAATGCCAGTGTCTCTGTCATGATTATTCTTTATTTACTAAATAACAAACGCTTGTCAAGACTTAACATTGTATGCTTTGTCTTGAGGTGTATATCATATCATGATAGATAGAAAACCAACGATGTATAAATATCAAATCTATCTAAGATTGTTTCCCCAAAGAAAAGTGAAAAAAATTTTACTGATTGTTCTTTATTTCAGAGAACTGCTGTATTATAATGGTGAGTATAATTATGAAAAATTAATTGAAACCAAGATAAAATAAATACGAGTAAAACATTTGTGTTTAATTGGTTGTTAATCAATCAAAATGAAAATCCGTATAAACCTAATATTTTGAATGAAAATCATTGCTATTGCTAATACATTCCAGATAATTTATATAACATTGTCTGTTAAGGCGTAAACTGATTCACTTTCAGTATATTTCCTAACAGTTATCGCCTGGAAGTTCACTGACTCTAAAATATCTAATCGAAAAGAAAGCAATCTGCCTCTATTACATCATTTTTTCAATAATTGTTTTTTTTTTGTTTTTTTTGTTTTTTACATTAGGCTAGACTGAAAGTGAAAATTGTAATTTATTTTATTTATTTTTATGTGCGTCGCTTAAAAAAAAAAGAAAAAATAGCTTTTACTTGTTGGAGATCGATTTTTAGTCTGATTAAGTAAAATAACTATATGGAGACTAGATTGTAAAAACACTCGCCGGCAGCTGTGATGGTTTCTGTAAACGTGTGCTAATAAATCAATAAAGAAATGAAGTTCTTATGAAAATCAAACTGAAGACAGTACAGTATTTACTTAGTATATGAATTTTTATGGATTCTAAAAATGTATTTGGTGAGTAAATTTTTTTTATATTTTCTTTCGACATCACTTTTGATTCTTTATCTATCCAACCCAATAGGCGCCTTAGTCTCTATGAAGGCTTGTCTGATGAACAATAAATTATTTGATGATTCAATGATCAAATGATAACAGGACGAATACAAATGACATTTACGAGTCGAATTAATGTGGCATTTCTACTAAAGTTATTTAATTAGAAATTAATGAATTAAGTTAATAATATCAGACGTGGTTTTCTTAGAACTGGCAATTTCACATTGACTATTCATCTTAAAAATATTATTGATATAAATAATAAACGAATTTTAACATATTAAAAGATGAATAAAAGTTTATTCAAAATTTAAATGAGAACTCTTTGATTCATATTGCAATCGTTATTGCAGTGTATACATTTAATAAGTATTTTATGCATTATTAGAGCAGCAGATTTATTGAATTTATTCTTGAAAGAAGGACGTAGAATCTATATCTTTCATCCGTGTTCAATACTTTGGAAATATCTAAGAGGGATTCCTCTGCTTTCCATAAAATGACACAGCTATTAAAGTCCGAGGAAGAAGGGTTATTTTGTAGCTTACCAGCAATAGATTCTAAAGAGAGTATTCAATGAAATACTCAATTCACAACCGAAAATGAAAATTTGCAATTTTGTTAAAACCTGACAATCACATTGTAATAAAGACTTAAAGAATGTACCAAGAAACAAAACTTTGATTATCTTTTACAATATTATAGTTGATTGAACTCTAAACGCAGATATATATCTGTTCTGTTAAGCAATTCCATCAAAATCTGATGATCTGTGTTTACGCCTAGTTTCCCGTGTGATTAATTATTGACATAAATGAGGAATGCTGATAACAGAACTGTTTGCCGACTTCATAAAATATGTTGCAAACCGATTGGAGGAATACATCAACAAATCCATCGGTTGAGTGACCATATTAAAAATAATCTTCATATTAATCTCAATATAAATATAATCACCAGAGTTTTCCTTTGATGGATTTCCATGTATTCTAGAACCGGTAAACACTTCGGATGTGTGAAGCAATTAAATTGGCCATAAATCCACTCGGATATGAAATGATTTGCTAAATTTAGTGCAATCAAAAAAAGTATCTAAATCTTTCTTAGTGGAAGCGTTACTTTATAGAGTGAGCCTTTATTGATATTCAATAAATATAGACGTAGATTTGAATAATATTATTATTACAATGGCGACACTCCCCACTCACACAATTAGCAGGATATATATAAATGTGTGTGTATGTGTGCGTGTGTGTGAATCGGTTAAATCTGTTATAATTAATGTAATATAGTGTGACCGTCATTGATAGCACTTACACACCCTAAACACACACACTCATATATATATATATATATATATATATATATATATATATATATATATATATATATATATATATGCATACCTATGATCAGAATGTACTGAGCCATTTCCCATTTCCATTTTGAAGATCTAGAGAAACCTATCTTAATGTCAAACGAATTAGTCGCTCTCCCATAAGGTTTGCTCAGTTGTATTGTTGGTTGTGTATTGTGTGATTATCTTATTTATAGTGAATATGTATCAAGTTGAAGCTTGAAATCAATATTTTATCCAGGTAAAGAAAAAATTATGAAGAAGGATTTGTGCATACGCCAATGCGCAAAATCCAGATAAATTTTGGTATTTTCGTGTTAAATGAATCCATTGGATTCGGTACTTTGGAGGCAATCGATGTTCTGGAAAAGCTAAAAAATGACCGTCATAAAAAAAATTAATTCGTGTGGCCTACAACCAAATAAAATCCCTAAGGTTAACACCTGCTAGGAAGGCTGAAAACGATCTCTCTCGTTAATTAACAGAAATTATTTTATTTTGGAGTCTCTAGAATTAACAAGCCATTCATTTTCCCAGTTAATGGAGGTCATTGTTTAGATCAGCAGCCAATTTGACTTTATTAAACTGATCAGACTTACTATTAAGATAGGAATAAATAGTTGTGTAATCAGCACAGATACTGAGTTGAGAACTGATGACACCAGGAAGGTATGAAAATTAGGAACAACGTGGGTTTAAGGATAAAGACCTGGTGAACACCTGCAAAAAATCTAGAAGAGTAGCAGTTCAAGAGAAATTTCATTTTGCAATTTGATAAAAAGAAAATGAAAGTGTATCCAGAAATACCATAGCATTTCAACTTGCGAAGTAGACCATTATGCCAAACAGTGCCAAATGCCTTCGAGATATCCAAATCAACAGCCCGTGTTTCACTATACTTATATGAAGCCTGACAGACTCTTTCATCAATAATCTTTAATACATCAACAGTTCACCTAGTGGAAGGATGCGTTTAATCGATAGATTTCTAGTTCATTTCACATTATTTCGGGGGTCGTACAGAGTTCTCTCTCTCCTTAGACCTACATTGTTTCTTATCTTCCACAGCGACTTTCCCGATTCCATCAGCTCTGAACAAGGTATTTATGCTGGTGTCACAATTATTAGCATCTTAGCAAGTCGGACAACCCCGACAAAGTATAATTGGCAACTGCTCTCGAAAAGAACCTCTAATAAGTGATTAACTGGGCAAAGAATGGCTTGTAAAATTGAACGCATCCAAAACAAGCTGCTATCATGTAATCACCTCTATTCTAACTGCTATCAGCAAGGCTATACTAAACTCAAGGAGAGCAACACTTCGCTCTTTCTTGGGCTCACGTTTTCCACTGACATGATTAATCAATTGCTACTTTTACTGTAGGACAGTTGGTTCTCTGTCTTGTGCCAGACAATTGTTCTCCTTAGAATGCACCTTGCACATTTAGAAATTCGTCTGTGCATTAAATGTTATTGCCATATCTTGTCTGGTGCTTCTACTATATATGTCAAGATTCTTGACAAAATTCAAAGAGGGGTGTGTAATGTAATTGATCCTGACCTAGCACAGACTTCAGTTACTTTCTCACCAACAGTAGATGCCTTCCCTCTGTCTTTTCTATAAATATTTTCATGGCAATTCTTCTGATGAGCTTTACTCCTTGGTAACTTAACTACACGAATTTAAGCATACTACTAGATTGGCAACTAGGTCTCACCGTTTTACTGTTGAACTGGCTACATGCAACCATATATCCAATTCTAATAATTTCTTTTCTCGCACTTCTCGTTTGAGGAACTTCCTTCTGTTTTCACCTACAATCTCAAAAAATTAAATGCAACGCCAATCGCCGTCTGTCTGAAACTCTTCTTTAATTGTAATTTTTCCTTACTAAAGTTTTCTCATTCTCTTCCTCTCGCGGTAATCTTTTGCGTCCAGGTGACACATTTGCCTTGCTTGGGGGGAAAGTATTATAAAAAAAAACATTTAAGTAAAAGGAAAGACATTTACCGCACCTGGTATCGATTGTCCTTTTATAAATGGTAGTCATTGAAAAGTAAAGCATATATAATGGTTTAAGTGTTTCAATCCTCTGTGTGATGTCTTCATTTAATATCTCATAATAAAAAAACAAGTCTCTATATTTCTGAGATGAGGTATTATATAACCTATTTACATTGTTCGGATTATCGTCCTCATCTTTGTTGTCATATTTATCACAAAGTTTCGGTCGTTGTACCCTCCGGGATTCTTCAGGTGCATGGAATGCTGAACTGAACCGTTTATTTCGCTCACTTGGGTAGACTTTTCTGCCATGTTTAATGGATGTCAGTTATCAGTTATCACCTGTTAATTCAACAAATCATACCAACGTTACAAAGATTTTCGAAACTATTCTTTCGTTATTCATGTGATTTTACATTGATAAATTACAGCATGTAAAAAAAAAAGCTGAATTATCCTTCTTATGCATTTGTTTGATGAGTAAAACAATTGAATTCTTATAATGTTATATCTATCTGATGATAGACCACAGACCAAATAGAATCATGAAACTGGTTTTATTCATTAACTTAATGGGAAAATCTCAATAACCTTTTTACCGGATATTGATAGATTAGATTGAAGCAGCAACTGGCAGATCAATTAACGCAATTCTGTACAGAGTAATCTGCAGAAAATCTATGACAATAAAAAATTAACTTTACAAAGATTTTTTCTATTATTGTGAAGCTTTTGTTTCAAGTGGAGTTTTGTATCCACACTGATAGACAAGGCTTGGTATATATTCTCCGATTTCTTATCTCTAATACAGAGCTCTTTTCCTTTGTAAAATGGTGACCTTAAAAAGGCATGTAGATTCAATTTTGCATCGTTAGGTGTGGTTGGGATTTTAAATCAATATAACAGCTGATCGTCGACAGCGATTCCCAGGTTGACAAACTCTTTAACAGTTGCATGTAAATTAAGGACTCCGACGAACTATATTGCTTGGTTCATCCAGGCCTAACCTTCACGGCTAGGACACACCATGCCACTTCCATTGTAGCAAATCACCCACATTCCCTGCATATTCCATTAGTGAGAAGTAATTTCCACTGGAACAGATTTCTTCCCGTGAACCATTACTCTTTGAAACAGACTCACAAGATCACTACAATATCAAGCTGTGCAAGACTATAGTTAACCGTTATATTCCCTTCTGTCTCTTAACGTATCTCTATCTCGAGTGGCCCTCGGACCTTATACAAGGCGAACCTTACTGTAATAAAATGTAAATGAAATTGTAATTCATACGTTTTGTCGATCGATCTGGTATTTGTTTGGAAAATTATAGAAATATAGAAAAAAACTTTTCTTTTGAAGGGTGTTCTTTTATATTTCACATTTCTTCAGTTTGTTTTTAAGGAAAAAATAGCTGGTTTGATATACACTTTTATCATAGAATTATTTTAAGTGTAGAAATGTCCTTGAAATGGTTTTCGAAAATAAAAAGAATTCAACATCGCTCAGTTAAGTAAATCTCAGCAGTTAAAGCAAACGTCTATCCATAATGGTTTAAATTATGTGAATATTAAAAGCAAATAACAATAGAGAAAACAAATTAAATCACGTAGAAAAAAGTGCAAAATGATTAATTCTTCATCTCTGCTAATATATTTTCTTTTCTTTCTTTCTTTCTTTTTTTTTGTTTTTTTTTTCGTGGATCTCCTCAAGAGTGTTTACACTATTTCATTGACCAAAGTTCAAATATTTGGATGTCATTTAAAATAGCGATGTACACCCATGTGAAATTGAAACAAAACGAATAATTCTGTTATTTACTTTTTTTTTGTTGGTATTTTTCCAATGAAACATGATTAAGTGCACATGTTAGTACTTCGAATGTCCATTCCACGAAGTCGTTCCTTGCAGATTGACTACAGATTCTCGACTGGATTTAAATCAGAACCGTTTCCGGGCCAGTCTAATACTTTGGTTTGCTCACTGGTAAGGCTTACCAGTGTGTTCTTTCAGCGTTACAAATTTTTGTACACTTCCAACTAATCGACAAGTGGAACAATAGTGCCTGGGCGTGATAAAAAATCTGATGCAATTGCGGATAATGCAATATTTTTCAAAGCCAAACAAATTTCATCACACACCGCAAAATAGATTCATATTACTGCATACCACTGCAAATTATCTAATCGGAGGAAAAAATAGAAATCGATTACATCCTGTCACTTCAGTGGGTCTAAAACTGACCGTATGGTGAAAGAAAGGAAACTAAAGCGGTTGTTTCAATTAATTTTCACAAGGATGTAATTATTATTGACAATAACAGTTTGAGAAGAAATACGTATTTATTTTGTCATCCCAAAAATACCACTTACAAATTAGCAACTGGAATTTGCGTATTGCACAAATTTATATTTATTTAAAAATATGTTGTACATCGTTAAATGATATATTGCCACGCCACTAATATAAGAATATTTTATACAATTCTAAATTATATATCCCTATCGTACTGATGAAAATAATACTGTATAATGCAAAATAGGATATATCACCATACCATTGATAAAAATAAAACTATATAAAGTAAAATAGGATATTTCATTATACCATTGATAAAAAGAATTATTTTGTACAATAGTAATGTATACTTTGCCCAATACATATTTCCCATGAATACCTACCGAGCTATTTTAAAGGAAGTGGCCAGGTGCTCCGCTGTACAGTGACCCTAAGACCAGACTCAGTCATGGCATTAATGATGATTATGATATTTTCATAGTATTGTTAAAATGAAGCTTTTGTAAAATATTAAATGATCTATCTCTCATTTTTTTTGCAATATTAAGTGATCTCCATACCATCGATAAAAAGATCATTTTATATAATACAAAATACTAAATCATGTATCTCTATGATGCCCGTGTGTGTGATAAAAATAAAATCTACAATAGCGAGAAAAAGGTGATTCACGCTAAGCATATAAATGTTTATCTTTTACTTTAAATATAAATAATTGTGTTTTTTATAACTTCAACTCGGCTTTTTATGGTTTATCTTTCACACAAAGTTCTAAATATGACCCGAGCTAGAAAGACACTCATACTAAAAATAAGACACAGACCGTTGAAATTTCTAGGATAAATTATGGAGGAGAATGTCTAGGAAAATTTAATTCTCATAGGATCTAATAGAGTAGGGTACAATGAAATAGCGAGCAACTTACCTAATGAGTTTGTGTGAATGCAAGGAAAAGCAGATTTAAAGAGGGATGGCAAAGAGTCAAACTTTGATATGGTAGTAAAGGGCAAAATGTTGTGGAGACCTATGATCTGCCATGTACTAAAAGCGTAATGCACTTAAAATATGATCGTACATAAATTAGTACAGAAACAATGTGGGATACGTAATTGAAATGATAGTTAAAGTAAGAATCAAGTGTTCAAATGATTAACGTCATTTACAATTCGTCTTGTGAATGCTTATTTTGTTCATGAGAAATTATTTTTCTAGTTATGCTGGATAATGGAAAAAACATGTCGATTATTTAAGAGTTCCCAAATTAACTTGTATATCTTCCTTTTTGCCAGATTCTCACCAGAGTATCGTTTATATTGCGAATATGTTGACATTAGTTACAGTTTCTGGGAAAGATCGCGTAATCTGGTTGGTTGGTTTTATTTAGCGGCATATTAACCTTTATTTCATAGATTCAGCTATATATATTTTGAATAGATAATTTGTATTGTTGGTCTTCTATGCACACACACAAATATCTATCTATCTATCTATCTATCTATCTATCTATCTATCTATATATATATATATATATATATATATATATATATATATATCAGTGGCGACTCTAGATCATCAGTGTTTGCCAGGCTCATTACAATCTTCAACAAAATATATTATTGGTATAACTTAGACGCTAAAATGGCTCTTTTAGTCTAACTAAAATATATAATTTTAAAAAAATACATTTTGGTATTTTAATATTAATTGTGAGAGTTCTATAAAAATAAACATTTATTTTCTAAAAAATGACAGACATGCAAAAATGAGGGCAAAATTCTTTGATATGTTTGCCTTTCCACTTTTTATTGTTTTTTAGGCTGGTTATCAAATCACTGATGGTAGAGATAGGAATAGTTGTATAATATCATATTTCCTCAACACTACTCTAGACACACTCTTCACCCGAACCAACCCTTTAAGTCAATGAGTTAAGGCTACCACTTTCTTTGATTTTCGCCGACTTTAAAACGAGCTAAATTTAATTTACCCTTTTCAGTGGATGCATTTCGCTAAAAAAAAACCTTATACTGTACGGAATAAATTATTTGACATTTGAAAACAATAATTTGAAATAAAAATGTTCTTTGAAAAACATGGCATACAAGTCATTAGAGATTTTTAGAAGATTATTTTATAAAATTAAAGCAAGAAATACATTGCCTATATTTACACAGACCGACTAAACACGTTAGTTTTATTTCATCCTTTTTCTACTTTTCTTTTTTTTCACTTAAATTTCTTTCTTTTATTCTTTCTTTCTTTTATTCTTTCTTTCTTCTTTATTTATTTATTTCTTCTTTATTATGGACGATATCATCGAAATGTGTTTCTGCCAATATTTTAAGGCACGGAGTTAAAGCAATTAATTTTGGATCCCTTTGATATCATGTCGCACTGCGAAGGATTTTTGATGCTTTGAAATAGAGAAACTTGAATGTAAACTCAATCTGGCTAAGCCAGACAAGTCCGACTCGCGGAGTCGCCACTGATATATACCCCGGGCCAACGCGGAACTGGAAACAATAGCAATTAAGATGTGTTCTCAGGCTCCTCAAAACCTTCAATCTCCCGATCAGAGGTCTTGTTGTTGGATGTAGTTTATCGTTATGCTCAATCTGCTATGATCAAGTTTGGACAAGATCAGAAGGTTCACAGCCTCGCTCATGATTACTTGTAATGTCCTGTTAACACAACAATCGACGGTTTCAGAACACTTTCGTCTAACCAATTTCACTTGCAAGTCGTGGGTTAACCTGTGCTGTGGTTTTAAGGCATTTTCCATAACATCAGGAAATCACCTCTCTGACAAATCGACCATAAGATCTGAACCCGAGCCTCATGGTCCTATTGATAAATTACATACATAGATACGTACAAAGATTGACTATATTAGGTCTACTTTCTAGTACTGGGTTGAACTATCTTTTGCCTTTACAATAGCCTCATTTTACTTTAACTTTGACAATGAGCTTGAAGCACTCTTTCGAAAATGGGATTTATACTGTTATTATGACATCCTACAATTCATTGAGATTGGTTGAAGGTATATCCCTTTCCGCAACATGCCAAATGTGCTCGGATAAATGTGGTGACCACTTTAATACAGAAAAGTCCAATTTGGCATTTTTTCTAAGTGCGTTGTTTTGCTGGAGGTGGTTCACCTTTGTCATTGTTCAGCTGCATTACCTAGGTAGGCTACAGCATTTAATCGATCTTTTCTTGTTACCAGAAGTTCCAATGTATGCCAAGAAAATATTCTCATACCATTATACGAACACAACCAGACTGAATAAGACTGCCTGTCTAGCACCATCGACAATGTCACGCCCAAAGATAAAAATCTCTTTCTTTCATATACTAATTAAATGGAACGAAATTCAGCAAAGTGTCATATTTTAATTCTCATATCCATTGAATTGCTGTCAAACCATTCGCTAATTTGCATAAAATAACATCTGTTTACGTGTACTTAAATGTCTAATGAGTGTATATATCCATAGGCCCTATTATAGGTGTTAAATCATAAATGCTGAATCTATTCTTGTTTCATCGGTCTACCGTTCCCTGCGCCAGTGCTACCAAAAACGTAATATTCTTGGTTTCATTACTTGGCGGTGTTTTGAAGGCCACATCATATCGATATCAGTAAATTGGGAGATAATTAAATTTTACGTGGATTTCATGCACTGATCCTTGTGCTTCCGTCGAGATTTCAGATGTGAAATCTCCTCAGCCATGGTAACTTCTTTGTCTCTGAAAAAAAAAAAAACAATTTCACAACATATTTAATGAAAACAAACTGAAGAATTTAAAAGTACATAAGGAATACAGAATGATTAATCTTTATTTGTCGCCAGGTTAACGATCTTTCAACAGGAAAATTATTCTCGTCTATCCGGGTGTGTGCATGTGGGTTCGTTAGTGGTAGAAGCAGCAGAAGCACAAGAGAGAAAAGGTTTATGAATGGACCTGTCTTCATATCATCTTCTCTGTTGTTGGCCCCAATCTGTCTGTCTTTCGACCCTTTTTTAGATATAGAGGTTTGCGCACCTTTGGTATTGATTTTTTGCATGTTTTTCGATAAGATAATTATGATTGTATTTTGTTTAGTAACTGGTGGAAAGCGACCACGCCGAAACTCTGTGTTTTGGTAACGAAGTGAACATTAGAGGACTAATCGGATTTTGTAAAAACATAGCAAGAAATTTTCTTTGGAAATTAGAAAGTTTCATAAAATTTCAGCTCACCGATTTCTCGCTGACCATTTCTGTTGTAGAATACGATTTACACATATCTCTATTTAGACATAACTACATTTTGCATTATATCTGCGTATGTATTTGTTAAAAAATTAGAGAGTGTCAGTATAACAGAAAGGATGATTACAATGTAGGGAATAGTAACAAAAACCGATAGAAAACTTATGATGCTAGGGGCAACAAATAAATGCAGAGTAAATATTCCTGTGAATTGACTGTAACTATGGGAAATAATCTTGGGAGCCATGCTTTGTTTGAAAAACGAGGCTTTGCCTGCGAGGGAACAAATGCGAATGAAAGAGTAAAAAGCCAACATCTATTCGAACAACATTCAAGGGATTTCAAACGAATTGCTTTAGGGTGACCATAGAGACACTGATGTACCGTTGAATACAACTTTTACACAATAGAAGAATTACAGTTTTCCGATGCGGAAAGCATGAAGACTTTAACTGATACAAAAGACGATAACTTTATATAACTTATTTAAGTTATTCCCTTCGTATGCTATCATAAAAGAAGAAAGTGTCATTTTAAACGAAACCTGTAAAAGAAAAATGGCTAAAATCACACACAAACACTGTTTAAATGCAGCGTTTTAGTGGACGCTCAAGTTATTGTGCTTTTTCAAATGATTCCGTCTACAAAAATCATTGATATCGGAAAAACTACTGGACTGATAGTTTTCCGGATTTCCAAATAAATATTGTAAAACAGGAACACGACTGTGTGTGTGTGTGTGTGTGTGTGTGTGTGTGTGTGTGTGTGTGTGTGTGTGTGTGTGCGTGCGCGCGCGCGCGTGCATATGATAAGTGTGTAAATCTATTTCTTGATTTTTTGTCTTGGTTTTATACTGATCGATGAGGAAAAAGTTTGATATTGATTCATTAGATAAAATTAGATTTTTGATTTAACTTTCCTCTTTCAATGTTATTATTTGTAATAATTTAGTAATAGCAGCAAAATAAATAAAAGAAAATCACCTCTTCACTTTATTGTTTCAAAAGGCTTTTTTTAACAATGGCCAATATACAAATAACTGTATAGTCATAATTATACAACTATTTGCTTTTACATAGAAATTAATTTGTATAATATTTTTTATCGAAAAAACTATCTATATTATCTTGAATTAATTTATTCAACTTAAACATGTTTTAAGGGAAAATATATTAATTTGAAGCTCTCTTGTTGATGTTAAAAGTAAAAGTTAATGCCTTGAAAAACGACAGAAATATAAATCTGAGTTTTCTCAATTCATATTTCATTTTTATAGTAGTTTTAAAGCGGTTAAAGAAGTAGTTAAGTGGTTGTTTACTCATTAAATAATATTTCTATTATAATTCTTTTAATTCATTGCTTTCCGTCATTGAAAAATCTGATTTACAAGAATGGATATTTAAGACCTTGAAAACTGTATTCATTTATGTAACTATCACACAAAACAATTTCTATTAAATGACGTAAATTATTAAACATTTGTTCTAATTCATCACACAAGAGAATATCCTATTAAATAAAATAGATGCTCCATTTGAAAACAGGGCAGACCTTGATCAGTATCGAATGTTGCATATAATAAGCTTCCACGTTCATTTCATTTAATCGTAACGACCTTTGAGTCATAAATAATTTTCGATTTTGATTATCAATTTTAATCTTCAGAAAATAAAATACAAGTACATTTTATTCAATTCTCTATTCAACATTATTTGCAATGATTTTTTGACATTGGTCAGGAAGTTCTTTGATGCACTTTGAATAAGATTCTGCAGCTGTCGACGTGAAAAAGTTTTCAACAATCTCTTGAACTTAATCTTCATTAGAGAACGTTTTTCTCATCAGAGTATTTTTCAGCGATCGAAACTATAATAATTGGTTAGAAGAAGGCCAGTTGAATATGAAGGGGGGTGGAGTAGAACAAAGCAAATGAATTCCAAATGTTCTCTTTTATATTTTTATGCATGTATGCAGACTTTCGTTATCATAGAGAAGAACAACATTTTTCCTCCTGATGACCGCAGGGCGCTTTACAACCAAGTATTTATAGACATGTTGCTCCTGCTGGATGTATGAATGTGCATTTACTATTTCATTCTAAATGCATATTGCACTTATTGCATGAAAGTCAGCATTTGTGGTCTGTTGTGGAGATTTATCATTGTCAATATCCTTTTGCGTTGGACATTATCGTATGTAGCACAATTTTCATCAGATATTATGAACGGTTAGTTAAAATGTTACATTCTTCATTGCAAGTGGTTCCGGAAACTGGAAATTAATTATGACTTAACCTAAGATATTCAGATGATAAAACGATAACAAGGATAAAATATTGATTTTTTAACTATGTATATGCGTTTAGTAAATTTACAAGAAATACAGTAGTTAAAATGATGTACACTATCTATTCATTCTCCTTATTTATGTTTATATTTTGATACGTAAAAATTAGAATTCATAATTTCCCGAAATAAAGTTAAAATATTTTATGACAGACGTTTTCAGGTTTGATGGAAATTGTTTTTGAGATGAATTTGTGATCTCAAATAAAAGTTCTCCATTTTAATGGATGGGAAATTAGGTTAAGAGTCTAGATCAGACAGGCAGAAGTTCTATTATCCGTGTCAAATAGGATAGATTAATTCAATCATAAAAGTTTCATTTGAACTCATGCAAATTTATTTTCGTATAAACAATATTTGCATAATTGAATACGCAAAACTAAGTATAATTTACGTATATATATATATATATATATATATATGTGTGTGTGTGTGTGTGTGTACAAAAAATAGAAGTTGATATAATATTTTCAATGAAACCAATATTACTTAGGTCGATTTTGGAAATATATTCTTAGAGATGTTCTTTTTATGTCAAAATCGGTTTTGAATCTGAAAGTGTAATTCACTTTGGCTTGGCACGGACTGTATAGAAGGCTGTTTTTATCAATAACATCTGTAGAGGACGGATGCTAACTTGCCATGATTTGTGTCATAAATCGTTATTCCGCTTCATAACAGTTAACTATGAACTTATATTGATATAAGTCAGAAATCAATCAAGCAGTATACCTCAAGGTTTTATTAAAGCAAGTACCCACACTTTTTAAGGAATCTATCTATACATTTACGTATCGATCGATCGATCTATCATATTGTGTTCATACTTATCTCATCCGTTCTTATATATTTATTCATATTTATATAATTCAGTCTACTTCTATCTATCTACCATAATTTTTCCATGTTTAAACACATCAATCCATTTCTTTCTATTCTCTCTCTCTCTCTCTCTCTCTCTCTCTCTCATATATATATATATATATATATATATATATATATATATGTGTGTGTGTTTGTGCGCGTGTCTGTTTGTGTTCATGTGTATGTGTATGTGTGTGTGAAGAAATAGGGGGAGGTTATATCGAACTCTGTCTTTGATATTAAGCATTGTCAAAGAACAACATTAAAGTTATATCTGTTATTACTACTTGAATATTATATTGTATTATATACATACATACATATTTATATATATATATATATATATATAATAAGAAAGAGCAGTCAGAATTATAATCCAGAGTTCTTTAGCATTTATTCGATTCACAGTTGAGCATAATGTTATAATTTTAAAATATATATATATATATATATATATATATATATATATATATAACTATATAACTATATAACTATATATATATATATATATATATATATATATATATATATATATATATATAACAATTAAAAAATATGCATTCATCAAGACACAGAAATTTTCATGCTTTGAAGCCAAAACCTATTTAAGTTTTGATTTCTGAAACATGGTATTTTCTGTGTTGCGAGGAATACATATTTTTAAATAATAATTTAATATATATATATATATATATATATATATATATATATATATATATGAATGGAAGGAAGATGTATGACAAACATATATTTGTCATACATCTTCCTTCCATTTTTATGTATCAAGAACAATTTTCGTGGAAGATGTATGACAAAGTGGAAAAAGGTTTCGTCTGACGCCATTCGTCCCATCGGGCTAAGTTTGTTTACGCTGATGCGACTACACAAATGATCACGAACAAGACTATGGGAATTTTAAATTTAAGACTAAAATATTCAAAGCTAGAAAAACGGCCTTTCCTGTCAAACACAACGAATCAAAAATATATATGTTCTACCCACTAACACTATCACAACTACAATCGAAATGCATTTATATAAACTTAGTATAAAAATAGGGACAACTACGTGTAAAACAATAAAAGAATTAATCAATACAAAACAAAACAATAAGGTAACACTTAATGCGGGAATTTTTTCTATCACCTGCAATGATTACCAGAAAGAATACATTGGAGAAACCTCAAAAAGTTTAAATAAACGGGTATATAAAAAAGAAAATAATTCACTAAGACGAAAATCGCTAATCGCCAATACATCCAATGTAAATTTACTCCCGGGTTCTTACAACGTTTCACCATTCTTGTTTAGATCTGTTATCACAATTATTAAAACAAAAAGAAAGAGAATCTAAATGAAATTGGTTAGATCATATACCCAAAACACATTTAAAAAAAAATTAAAATTCCCAGTGTCTCCTGTTCGTGCTCATGTTTAGTTGCATCAATGTAAGCAAACTTAGTCCGATGAAGCCCCAGGGGATAAAATATTTTCTACTTTGTCAACATCTTTCCCTGAATTTTTTTGTATATTTTATGTAGGATCACTTCATCTTGTCTGAAATTGGACTTCGCTCAACGCCCGCTATATGACGCGATAATCAGCGGTATAAATGGAAGGGACGTAAACACTCTTTCTCGTTTGCTCCCTAACCTATAGGTAAGTACAAAATGTTGCTCAGTCTTCCTGCGAGGAGACATTCCCCAGGCAGCCGACTGCTTACTTTTAACTCAAATAGGAGTCACACTCACACCCACTACCGAAACACACACACACATCACTGTTAAAACCATAAAAGTTTTCTTCCATTTTTGATTTTTAAATACATGTAAATCTATATTGTTTTCTGTAGAAAATATCTGCATAAAATAACTTACACGCATTGATGTCTTTTGCCTTGAAAATGTTAATTCCATTCATTTTGAAAGTTCTCGCACGCGTCCGCTACAAATATGTTCCTATATATCAATGTCTTAACGAAGATCATCTTTTTTTCAAATCATAGGGACTGGAACAGCAGAATCATAAATAACTGCACTAAAAACTACATTCAATACATTACTTAAGGACTTTCAACAACAGCAACAACTAAAATGAAAATAATGACATAAGATGTTGACTTTCCACATTACTGTCTCTGTGTGTTTGTGTATGTGTGTGTGTATGCGCGCGCAATAGTTTTCTCTGGCATGTGTGTAAATTGGCACATTTAAAATTGTTTGTTTGCATTGTTTTTGCTTAATTAATATATTACATATATGCAAAGTTTTTGCACTTCCTTAATCCCACTGAACGGTTAAATTTAAGAACACTGGTAAAAATAATTTAAAAAATTAATTAAATTTTTTTTGTATGTCATATTTAATGAAACATCTTTAAAAGAAAGACTACTACCCAAGTATACATTCATGTCCAAATATAGAGATGTACAGAGAAAGCGACTTGTGAAAAGAGACTTAGAACTTAAACAATACGGAACCCGCTAATATACCTCGGCTCAAATCAATTTATTTCCTCATTTCTAATCAGTTATCAACCCATACAATTTCATTTTCTCTACATTTATCTCTTTATTTCTGAAAATTGCAGTTAACAAAAGTAATTTCTAACAAACCAATATATCTTTTTTTTTTGGCAAGCCAGCAAAATGTGTCGCAATATAGGTGTGTTCTGTTATTGTCGTCTATGAATTAATGTATGCATAATGATAATTAAAATCTACATATCATGAAAATAAAGAACGGATGTTAACTAATATCTTAAATATTGCTATAATAGATTTCAATTTTTAATTACTAGACATTATTTAAAAGAATACATAAATTTAATAAACGTAAAGAATAAACATGTATAAAGGTATAGAGACCTGTTTTTTTTTATCTATCGTCATATCTCTTTTGATGTTTGAATTAGTTCAAACAGACTGTTAATTAGCTCATTAAATTCTCTTTGTGAGGGCGCCTTGTCAACAGTTTTGTGTCCATTGTTAAATGTGCACATTTAAAACTAGAAAGAACAAGCCCGTTTAGGATTGTCTCCTTATATTTTACTTCCAAAAAACAAAAAGGTAAGAAATCCTGTCAAACTCTATTAAATTGATGAAGCAAAGGAAACACGGTAATATTAAATGACTATTTAATTCTGTGTCATTATTATCATGGCAAAATATAAGTTGATGCTACACAGATTTTATAACCTGATTTTGATGACTGGAACTTCTGTTAACAATAAAACACGTCTTTTCATTTCTATATACTTGTTGAAATTCTCAGAATTTTGTATGTCTTCTTCGCTGAAAGGCATCCAGATGTTAATTCGATTTTAGTCAATTACTGAATCTGTTTTTGCTTATGCCATCTAGAACTTTATAATTTAATTGCAGCATCATCGTAAGTTCCATAGGGGTTGATTACATTTTACTTTATGTACTAAGATGTTTCAAATCAAATACAAATATATGAAACGTTGGATAATTGATTTAAATTAGATAAATTGATAAGTACTTATTTGAATAATGCTCTGATATGACGAGAAATGTATTTGACAAACGAAAGGACTTTGTTATTTTGAATGCACATAAGATACGAACACAAAATTATTATGTCATCTTATGTTAAATTATTATGTCTGATGCAAGCAAATCTTTTTTTGTTGTTATGTGATTATTTCTACTTAAGCCATGCGGTGTTATTATGTGGGAAGTTTATAATGAAACAAATGATATTCAGTTCTCTACGTGTACAGGACACCATTTGTTCGATGATAGATGAGGCGGATGACATCACAGTAGTCGTAATACTTGTCATCATTCAATTATCCAGAATAAATACATGTTTCCCAGATCTTTAATGAGTTTGAATTTTTTTTAAAGTTTTGTTTTGTAATATTTTAAATATTTTATATAAAATTCCTAATTTGTTGCTTTAATGTTTTCTTCAATAATAACAACTTTTAGTGGCAGATGATATTGAGTTTTTTCATAAATGCCACTCGGAACGTAAACATGAATTAAGCACTGAAACCTTTTCATCATAAATATAGATATATATGTCAAAGTAACACTGGATCATACTTGAAATGATTTGCACAGCGCATTTAAGGAAAAACCCTATTTCATTTAATCTCTTTTGAATGTTTATGTATAATATATTTACTATACTCGACATTCCTTTACTGCAGGTGAAAATGCCATTTCAGTAGTGAATTACCAACAAGCCAGCTGCTTTTAATCTCTCACAATTGCCAAATACTGAGTCAAGGTCGTTTCTGGAATGTTGTGGCATCAATCAGCCAAGGATTTAATCTGTAATGCACGGCATGGAACAGTGATTTTACACGGTTATCTAGTTCTAACTTACTTATAAATATAACTAATATGCACGCAAAGTTGAATACACACACGCACACACACTCACACACACACATGCACACACACACACGGACATACACACACACATATATATATAGAAATAAAACTCAAACGTACGATCACGGACATTTTTATCAAAATTTTAAAACTTGTTGTAAAAATATGAATAAAATTATGTATAGCTGGCAATTTTGATCCCGTCGAGGTAAACATTCACAACAAGAACATTCCATGCCACTTACATAGTAGCAGACCACCCACATTCCCTCCACATTACATTGATTAGAAGTAAGTTCAACTAGTGCAGGTTCTTCCAGCGAACCACTGCTCTGTAGAACCGACTCTCAACAGGATGTTTCCCCGATCACTACAATATTAACCTGTTCAAGGCCAGAGTAAACCTATAGGCACAAATTACCCCCAAAGGTAATCCTCTACCTTGAGTGGACACCAAGCCTCGTAAAATTTGAACCATTTTTGGTTATCTGAATAAACGTAAATCATTGTTGTTTTCTGTATAAAATATATGCATAAGCTTCTACGTATTGATGTCTTTTGTCTTGAAAATGTTAATTCCATTCATTTTGAAAATTCTCGCACGCGTCCGCTACAAATATGTTCCTATATATCAATGTCTTAACGAAGATCATCTTTTTTTCGAATCATAGGGACTGGAACAGCAGAATCATAAATAACTGCACTAAAAACTACATTCAATACATTACTTGAGGAATTTCAACAACAGCAACAACTAAAATGGATAGCACATGAAACTCGATAAGAAAATAATGACATAAGATGTTGACTTTCCACATTACTGTCTCTGTGTGTTTGTGTATGTGTGTGTATATGCGCGCGCAATCGTTTTCTCTGGCATGAGTGTAAATTGGCACATTTAAAATTGTTTGTTTGCATTGTTTTTGCTTAATTAATATATTACATATATGCAAAGGTTTTCCACTCCATTACTCCCTACAAACGGAAAATGGTTTATATTCTTCAGAAATGTATCTTTTTGCACTATAAATGCCTTTAGATTCGTAAAAATATGTATTGAGATGTCTTACGATTAAAGAATCACCTTAATTTTCTATATATTTGAGTCATGCTCTTAAACAGCCGCGACATATAGAAACTTTCATAATCATGTCATATTCAAAAATATATAAACTGTCAGCTGTATACCACCCGCTTTCTAAGGTCAATGGTTAAGAAAGACTTTCAGCGCGAAAGTATTGGCAAAGAGCATCCTTTTTTAACATTGTTAAATAGCGCTACAAAATCCCAAACAAAGAACTGTAACAAATAACAGAAATCACATCACTTGGGATCTGCCAACAGAAGCTAACAACTAAAATGGATAGCACATGTAACTCGAAGAGAAATTGATGATATAATCAAGAGAATAACATTCCACACTACTTCAAATAAAAGGTTAGGAAGGAACCAAACACACACACACACACACACACACACACACACACACACACACACACACACACACACCATCAACACCGAAAGAACGATAACAGCCGCTGAACTTGAAAAACTATTTTTTCCTGAAAAATTATTTAAAGAGAAAGATTTTATTGCTTAGTCAGTTTCCGTATAAGGAAACGGTTAATATTACCATTACCCTTACCATTGTCCCGCTTCATCGAGGTTCAAATAAAAAGAGAGAAGGACATAAAGATCAATGCAGACAGAAAGAAGGAGGGGCGTAGAGAGATAAAAAGCGATTGCTACACAGAGATGGATTAGACGGAAGGGTCACCTTAGATAAACGCATTTGTAGTGAAGAGTTAAATCATCTTTTGTAACCAAACGATCTTTTGAGGGCAAATGAACCGCTGAACTTTTGAAATCGAACTCTTTATTTTTTTAATCGTATCTTCACGAATAAATGTTTCCATTTCATCCATTTTTTTTATTTCATTGCAATATAATTTGTCCGTTCCGTAAAACTCAGTTGAGATCGACTTTAATTTACTGTGTGCCATTATTTTAAATAATAATTTAAAAAAATATTTTTTAATAATTCTTAAACTATACTTTAAATAAAATTTATATTATCTTATTAAAGGAATTCATAGGAAAAAGAAAAATCTGTATATTAATACGCTTGTGCAAACAGTTACGCTAAAAATGACATTTTAATAAACAACTTTAGTTTTCAATAAGAAAATACCGAAATTTCCAATTAATGCCTTTAATTAATTTTTGGTAGGCTTTTCAAATTCTTCTGGCTGTACGGCAACATTTTGGTGGTAAACGTAGGATTTGATTTTTACAGTTTCTTATTACTACATAGTTAAACAATAGTAATTGTAGATGTTAGAATCAAATACCTCTGTTTACTGTAAGGAGCTAAATTTTTTGGCAATTATTTTCCAATCCATCGTCTTTACAATTACATAAAATTAATGTAAGTTGATTAAACTTGTTTTTATATCATTAAATAGATTTTTCATCAATTTGTAGTCATATCTTGAATCATTTCCGGAACATGTTTATACTTTCTGTTTATTTTCTTAAATATATTCAGATTTTGAATGCTATAACTCTGCGAAAAAAGTAGACAAGTTAGTATATAAGAACATCAGGACATGTTTAAAGTGGTTCATTTTCAACAACTTATAATTATTATACGTACTTTTTTTTTTAACTTTTATAGATATCCCTTTAACTTATGATAAATCAAGTTGGTTTTAGAATGCTATACTCGTAATATTTACATTTTTCATGGCTGGAAATTCTTCTACTTCAGACCGTTGAATATAATTTACATTCTCTAAATTTATTGAGAATTTGACTTGGAATCAATATCATTAATACTGATGTCAATTCGTATCAAAACCACTTTCTTTATTTTTGTGACATTGATAAAGAAATAGAGTAGGTCTTGTTTTGCCTACACAAACATTTACTTGGACATGCTTAGAAAAATATTGGTATGCGTTACATATATCAAAAGCTATCATGCATAAGTGAATAATTGATTTCGATCAAAGAAGGACATTCTTGTACGGAAATCAACAGCAGAACAACAGAAAATGATTATTTCCCACGTAAAAATTGCCCAGTGATGCAAAATAGAATAATTAAATTGAATTTTGCGCGTATGACATCAAAATAAACGGCAAATATTGTGCCTGAAACCCCTCTAACTTGGGCCACACTGGCTCTAAATATTATACATTTTTGGAATCAGGATGATCCCAGAATGGGAAATTTGCCCTTCGTCTGATGCTTGAACATCCAGAATTTGGATTTGTGTCCGGGTGAGAAGGAAACAATTAAAAATTCAAATTTTAAAATAGTTGAAAATAATTAGTGATTTCAAAAGCTTTTAAATTTATACTGAGTTTAAAGTAATACAAAAGCTTTGTGACTATAATTTTTGCTTTAAATTTAGTCTGAAATATCTCCAAAACTTTGTGATTTGAAGAAATCAATTATATTTCTTCAAAATGCCAAGGAATCAGAGTTAAAGTGAGAGATTTCCCGACGTGAGGTTTTGAAGTTCTGCAGAGTTTGGGATTTGAAGAACTCAACTCAATTGAAATTCCACGGTGTTTGTCATTTGAAGAACCCAATTACCGACCTGAATTCGAATTTCGGCGCAAAAGGAAATTTCGGCCCAGATCGGTATTTTGGTTGAAATTGGACTTAAAGCCCGAACCAGTTAAAGTCAGGCTTTGAAATTCCATTGACTGAATTGAAGAATTCAAAGTTATTTCTTCAAAATTATAATTGTTATTTTTTAAGCAGCAACAGAGATCCACTTAGTTTGGGCAGGAAGCACAACTATTTCTTCACAGGATCTAGCTTTAAAGTGCGCACTCAGTGCGGGTTTTTTCAGCTAGCAATACTTTTACACTAGCAAGAGATCACTTAAATGTGCGGTTTGTAAGCTAGTTATAAATAAATAGAAATATTTTGTTACTTAAAACTTGTTATCAATTGTTTTTCATCAGATACATGTATGCAGAAAATGTTTATATTTGATTCGAGACATGAATCGACTGTTTTTTTGTTTTCATGAATATCATCACTGATATTGTATTGTCTCGAGATAATAAGAAATACAATTATATTTTGAAAAATCAATTATGCAATTTATGTTCACCAACTATTTTGAAATCATTATTTTTCTATTTGATTAGATTGGTAATTTTGATGCCGTAAAAAACCCTACATATTACAGAAACTACAGCATCAGCACCTAGCGTGGTTAGCCCTATACTCCACGACGGAGTCTAGTGGAACTGTGGAAAGAAGAATTTAAGTATTTGTGGGCATATAACAAAATTTAGTGATTGAATAAACAAATATTATAATTATTATATATTTTTTTTCTAATTATTTCCTTCGGTTTAGCTTTAACGAAATAGTTGGAATATCGAATTAAAGAAATCTAAGTGATATAAAATCTGTGTTAATATAATTCGATCTTCTAAACAAGAATCACTTCTACGATCTTATCCCCCGCCGCAAATTCAAGCTGAACTTGTTAAATAGATAAATCATTGATCGCAGGCGCTGAAGAGGTCTCAGCTAACCGTTTACATAGAGAGTGGTTTTCATTTTCTGTGCGGCTTGACGGTTTTAATTCGCTTTCATCATTAGGTTAGCTCCCAAGAAACACAATTCAGCTTTTTTTCCTGAAATACTACTGTCATGTGAATCTTTCCCACTTCCACTCTCTTAGTGCTTCCAAAGTGTTGACGGAAATTCCTCGTTTTTCTTTGATCACTTTGCATTTTTCACAATTCCACAGAAAAAAATAGAAACTAGGTAACACCGACTTGAACATAATTTGCTAATAGAAGCACACAGATACCCCTACACACAGATACCCCTATACACAGATACCCCTACACACAGATACCCCTATACACAGATACCCCTACACACAGATACCCCTATACACAGATACCCCTACACACAGAGAATAAACAAACAAGGAGATATGAATAGATATGGCAAGTATCGCTTCTTAATACATTTGAAACAATTTACATTGACAATAGAACAATATGTAACACGCAGATAATTTCTTATTACTGCCATTTTTATTTTTGGGGAAACTATTCTTAATATAAGATGGATGATAGCATTTAAGCAAAATGTATCAGTACACCCCACGATAAATTTTTGATTTCTCTCCTCGTTAAGGATCGAAAGTTAAAAAAGAAAAATTATTAAAACACATTAGCTTACGAATTTTATTTATCTGTTTATATATACTGACTTATCTAATTACCCATTTTCCCTAATGTTAAAACTATGATTCAGCAGACATAAATGAAAAGTTTTAAAAACTCTTTAAAAGCATATTCTTTGCCATTATTTTACAAAGCATTTCTATTGTCTGCAAATCCATTTTCTTGATTCTTAAGTGAAACTGATTTGACTGAAAATTGTAATTATAAATATGTTTCGGTTTGCTCTACATTAAATGCACTGTTAATATAGCTGTATTACTGTAAACAATGGTTTCAAAAGAACAGGCGTGCTAGCTTTACTTAGATTCCGATTTAAATTATATTGACACTGTAACAATGATACAGTAATACAAGAGAATATCTGTATTTTGTGGATATCCCCAACCTGGTCTTTGGTTGTATAAATCTTTACTTTGATAACTGTTGCCAACATCGAAGTTCCTTCATGTCTAGAACCCGTTGTGCCACCCGCATTATAGAAAACCAGCCTCATTGCCTCCATATTTCACTGAAGTAAGCTGCACTCGAACAGCTTCTTTCCACAATTCACTGTTCTGTGAAACCGACTCCCAATAGGATGTTTTCCCGATCACTACAATCTTAACCTGTCTAGAGTTAACCCTTATCTTCTCCAACTGTCCTTATAATCTGTGCCCCTTACGCTGTAACCTTCTACCTTGAGTGGCCAATGAACCTTGTACAGAGTGAACCTCACTGCAAAAAACACTGACATCATGTGCAATACTCGTAGCAATTTTCCATAATGACTATCCAGCTGCCCAAACACCGACAATCCGACCACTCTGAAGCGGCACAATTTACAAAAAGGGGTACATGTATGTCTCCATGGCATGACACCTGCTTTTACTGAACTCTTTGCTATACACCAAATCTCATCAAAGCATGCGTTACCTTCTAACATAAAACATAGACATTGTACTAGCATGAATGGTACTAAATCACAAGATGGTCAAATACTGAATTTTATGAGAATATCTCATATCCACGAGCATGTACATACTGTGCCCAGGTTAAAATTAGCTTTCTCCTTCTGAGTATGGTAATTTTATTTTTAATTTAATATTTATTTTTCCATCTTAAGATATATAAAAAAAAATATACAAATGTATATAGAGATTGATTTCTGGGAAGTTAATTTTATACCTGAATAAGTTTCAACACCATACTTAACTCAACCATGAGTTTTGCTACCGTTTTCTAGTGTCAAAACGGAAGAACTCTAGCGAGACCTGATAAGTGCTTAAAAATCAGCCTATCATGATAGAAATTTATTTAGAATGTTTAATTTTACTGTATTTACATAAGAGTATCGTTTATTATAAAAGAAGGTCATCTTCAAAGGCAGAAAAATCGTTCCATTATCTTCCTCAAGAAGTCATTGTTATTCACAGATATTAAAAGAATGAAAGCTTTTTGAAAACAACCTTTAAACAACCTTTGCATTAGGTTCTTATTCTATATTCGACATTTGAATTTTGCTGTTATGTCATTGTGTGCTGATCGCTCAAAAGATGTTTGACTCAAACTGAGCTTGCTATATAATTATTTAGTCGACTAAATTTGGATTCTGTTAATATTATTTCATTGGATTTTCTATTCCATTATATAATATGATTATTCATATTTTTGTTAAATTTCTCATTTCTCTCTTTATTGGCACAGTTTTAATTATTCCAAATATTTTTTAAATATATATCTAATATAAACAAAGTTGTATTTTTTCGTTTTTTTTTTTTTTTCGTTTTTTTTTTTTTTTTTTTTTTTTTTTTTTTCGTTTTTTTTTTTTTTTTAACAGTTGTTAGACTTTGGAAATATCTCAGATCATGAAGTTTTTTGATAATTATTCCATTTGATATATTTTAAATCAAGAGTTTTGTTTGCCTTCTTTGACTCTGTAACCTGTCTCATACTGGGAATGAAATTAGCATCAACAATCAATCGTAGTGCATCTGTATAAACCATCAAGGTTACAGCATGTTATTTATATATTCAAGTAAATAATGATATATTTTGCTTTTCATTATTTTTTCTGTCAAAAAGGAATAAGAAAGTCCATCTAAGGAACTTCATTCTCTTGATTTAATAGGATTCTTTAATCACAATTATGTTTTTTTATATGATATGAACGATGAAGATTTATATAGGAAATATTATTAGTAGAAAGATAGAGAAATCCTTTTATTTGATTATTAGAATATGTGTATCGGTTTTTCTTTATTCATTAGAAAATATATTATTTACCAACCATATCCAAAGAAATGTTTATATTCTTTTGATGTTTGAAACCTTTTGAAAAGCTTTGCAAATTTTATAACATAATAGTGGGTTGTATGGAAAAGATGTTGAACTCAAGCTCAAAATGTAGCTAATGTGATTTTTAAATCCATTAATTAACATATAAATACAATGAATTATTCATTTCGATTATCAAGAAATATTTTAGCAAAAAGTTTTAAATTTTAATTTGCTTCCTTATTTTACAATTACGTACGTGGAAATGTTGACTGTAGCGTGATTTTGAAAACATGAGAATATCCAGAAAACTAGAAAACCGATTCAATTGACATTGCTAATTTGACTTATGCAACGAGTCAGAGGATCATCATGAAGTTAGATTCAGGAAAAAAAATGGAGTATTTTCGATTCTTGCGATTACGTAAATACATCACAAAATGACTTTAAAACTTGATCCATTTAAATTAGCTTTTATAAACTCAACTGTTTTACCCGCTTTACATTATAAATAATAGATTTTATTTACGCTGTTCACTATAGACAGACAGACAGACAGACACGCACGCGCAATTAATTACACCACAGACAGATATATATATATATATATATATATATATATATATATATATATATATATATATATATATATATATATATGCAGACAGTCTGACATATATGGTTAATAGATAGTCTTTTTTTTTACTATGTTGGGATGGTATAATATTGACTTTTACAATTAATGCATATTCTGTCGAAGTTAGATACCAGGATGCCGTTCGCATATCAGTCTTTTATACATACATACATACATACATATATATATATATATATATATATATATATATATATATATATGAGAGAGAGAGAGAACGATATATATTCGAGAAATTGTATGACAAAGTGGAAAAAGTTTACTTGTGATGTGATGCGTTTCATCTGTGTAAATTTGTAATGCTGGTACGACTATATATGCGGTGCACGAACGCGGCGTGCTGATGATTATAGTTATTTATTTTTATATATCTAGCCGAATTTATTTAGAAACTTTTTCTTTTTCTTACCATCACTTTTATTATTGGGATATCCCACTCTGTGATAATAGAAGATCTGCCAGGAATGGTAGAAATGTAGTAAGAGCCAGGGCGCAAATTTACTGTAGATGACCTTGCAATTAAGGCAACTCTCTAGACATTTATGCCGTAGTGATTTGTCTCTCCTTTGTTCAGAGTAGCATTTTTATGTCAAAATTGTGGTAAGTCTCGTGACGGTGGCCAACCAATGCATTTGACATATTGTTTTGTAAAATGTCCTAAAAAAAAGAACAATTCTAGAAATTCTATAAATCCCAGCATCCGTCGTTCGTGTGCATGTGTTGTTGCACCAACATAACAAATTTAGTCCGATGTAGTCTTAAAGAACGGAACGCGTCATGAGAAAACTTTCCAATTTGTCATACAAATTCTCAATATATATATATATATATATATATATATATATATATATATATATATATATATATATATATATATATATATATATATGCGTGTGTGTGTTTGCGTGTGTGCGCACGCGCGCGTGTGTGTACAAATGAAACGAGAAATATAAATAGGTGTTTTGACTTATAACACCGTTAAATTTAATGTAATATTTTAGCTGCTCAAATGCAGCCACTATATATGTGTACGTATGTGTCTGTGCGTGTGTATGCGTGTCTGTGTAATAATACAATTCTTAACAATAAAACACGTGAAATGAATAGAATTTAACGCCTCTAAATTCATCTGGTCCTGTCTTATACATCTGTTAAACATATATATATATATATATATATATATATATATATATATATATATATATATATATATATATTTGGTTGGATTGATGTGAGTTTGTGACCCTGGGTTTCACGTTTTGCGATCGTCAGACAAACTGATTAATTTTTTTAAAATAAAAAATTGCATATAATATATAAATAATTATATATATATATATTTATTTATATTTATATACACATATGTATGTGTCCCGGCGGACAAGCAAGTGTGTATGTGTGTCTGCGTACCTCATCTGATGTACGGACATGCATCTATGTTTGCGTTAGCACGATGACATCACGACGACGATTTCCCCCCACTCCCATAATAACACCAATACACGCAATCTACATAAACCCAAATTTTTAAAAAATTAATCAGTTTGTCTGACAATCGCAAAAGCGTGAAACCCAGGGTCACAAACTCACATCAATCCAACCAAATATGTTAGCTCTATCTCTGACATTGAGCGCTTTCTAATAAGTACCGCGCCCATAATATATAAATAATTATATATATATATATTTATTTATATTTATATACACACACTTTTTTTCTCTCTCTCTCTCTCTCTCACACACACACACACACACACACACACACACACACACACACATATATATATATATATATATATATATATATATATATATATATATATATATATCATTAAACAGAGAAAATTGCGTTGCAAATTTTGGCTGTTTAATTACCATTGCTACGTACGTCGTTTCGGTGATTCTATCATACGCAGCCGAAAGCCAAAAGTGAAAGTTGCAGAAATTAATTTGAGTTCGACCTTGAATTAATGTTTTATATAAAGCATTAAGCACTTTACATTACTTTTTTTTACATTTTTCTGTTTTGTGTTTAAGGCACAATTTTTTTATGTACCCATTTTTTTTTTGTATTTCAGTAGAAATGGAATGTCCTCATTAAATGTGAAGGTGTTATAATTAATAGCATTCATTTATATTTTTCTTTTCTTTGGTAATATATAGATTAATATGTCGTGGGTTCAGGACAACATCATTTACATTTCATGATAAATCATTCATATATTTTTTGTTCTGATCACCACATTCCATGCAGACAAATATCTTATATAAATACATTCATTCATAACACAACATTGGGTTTGATAATATAAATTTGACATAGATAAATGGATAGATTCGTTTTCAAAACTGTGCATATTATTTAAAGCCAGAAAGTATTTTTTTAGTATTTTGGAAATAATAATAATTTAGTGATACAAGTACTACTAATTAGGTGGGGAGAGAATATGATTCATACCTTTCCCAAGTGGGGTTGCGCATTACACGACCCGCGAATTCAAGCTTACAGTATCTGGTATTCTCAAGTGTTCACTCATCTTGGTGCTAAACAGGCTCGATGTTGCTTCGGTGACCGTACGGGTACTGGTGTTTCAACGTGACATGACCGTAAGCATAGATAGATACACCCGTCCTAGCTATGACAATAAACTACACCCGCGTCCTGTGTAAGACGATAAGCTACGTTCGCATCCTGGTTAAGACGATGAACTACATTCGACATGAGGTTTTAAAGGAGCATGGAACCACCTCTTATTTGCTGGTGCTCCCAGGTCCACCCTAACCTGGGAACATCTGTCAGATTCCACGCTATGGGCATATAGTTTACCCGTCAAAAGGGGTCAAATACTATAAAAGTATAAAAATAGATTTTAATACCAGCAATACTTTGTTGGAAAAAATATTACCTGCAGTACATTTTTGATAAAGAAGAATATTATCAGCAATAGATTTTTGAAAAAAAATATTACCAACAATACATTTTTTGAAGAAAAAACAATTAATATCAATACATTTTTGAAAATAAAAAAAATATTACCAGCAATACATTTTTGAACAAAATATTACGAATAAAAATCTTGTTGACCTTAAATAACCTGTTGAAGTTGATATGCGGTAAAACAAACCAAACCAAACCCAACGATAGATAGATAGATAGATAGATAGATAGAGAGATAGATAGATAGATAAAGATGAGAGTAGAGATACACATACAACGGATGGGATAGTGCAATAACAATCCTGTATTTGCTTTGCTATTTCTAGATAATAAAATGTACACATTTATAATGTTTTCCTTCTTTTAAATACAGAATGAAAATTCCTAATTCGTTTTATATTCATTTTTAGCGTATCAAAATCGTTAATGTAATTTGGTGTTTTATGCTTAATTTTCAAGCATCTCACTAATATAGGTTATTTAAAGCCAGAAAATATTTTTAGATTGTAAGAAGTTCTTCGGAAATACTAATAATTTAGTGATACAAATATTACTAATTAACGCATAGCTGGGGAGATAACGCCAGAATGCCATTATTTCTTTAATAAAGCAGGAGAATATTACAATTAACACAGGAGTAGACGTGTATTTCTTGTTTCCGGTTTAGGATTGGATTTCCGGTTCCTTTTAAAGGTTTTCTTTATGTAACCCTACTTCCAGAGACTCTCTCTGCTTGTAGGATGAATATTATTGCAAATATCATTGTAAAGAGCTTGAGAGACGTATATTTACATCCCTTCATAGTTAGTGGCAGTTAAGCGTAGTGTGTATAGGTTGTATTTGATAGACACCACTGAAAAACATACTAAAACACACTGAACGAATGTCTGTTTATCTGATATTCACATTGATCAGAATACGTCAAAAAGTTAGTGGATTATGTCATCATCATAATCCATTAGCGAAGAAGCGTATTTTCAACATATGTTTACAGTTAAAATCATGTTACTCCTATACTAATATTTTATGGAAAAAACAACTATGAAATAATTTTAGTTTGTTGCAAATATTTTGATTTTGACATTATAGAGTAGTACAAAAAGAGCTTAATCAAGGAATCCGTGAGGCACTAGACAACGAATGCATCTCAAAGACGATCGTATTAGATATTTCAAAGGCCTTTGACAAAGTGTGGCATAGTGGGTTAGTACACATGATATCTTGTTATGGAATTACTAGAAGAGACTTCCCAATTATCAAGTCCTTCTAAAAGTGTATGTAGTTGTTAACGACCAGTTCTCCGAGGCCCAATCGATTGACACAGGCATCCCCTAAGGCTCGCTTCTTGGTTTAACACTCTTCCTACTTTACTTAAATGATCTAAGAGTATATTCGGATCTTCTGTGAATATCTATACCGATGATAAAATGGTATATGGGTGCATTTCCAAAACTCTAAAAGACCCAATCCTGAAAGCAGATCTCTCCTCTGACTTGGTGTGTGTGTCGGGGGCAGGATGGTTACATTCAATACTACAAAAAACAAACTAGTAACGTTCTATCATCACCGAGTTGAACCTGTATTTTCGCAATGAATGGGCGTTCTCTCAGAGATGTCTAGTGCGTTGAACGCCTATTGAAACTCAACCCAGACCTCAAGTGTAATACGTATATAAACCCATTGCTGAAGTCGCTGGAAAATTAGCGGGTTTCCTGCACCACTCGTGTAAGTACAGGACTTCTCTTGCTATCTGCTAGCTTTACAAAAGCCAAATCAAGCCAAAAATGGAGAACTACTTATATATATATGGGCAGCAGCTACCCAGTCTTCCTTTTCTAGTCTCGATAAAGCCGCAAAACGTATCCGCGTCCTTTTGGATGATGAATTACAACACTATAACCCCTTCTTCACAGATGAAACATTCAAACCTCTAGCCACTATCGTTATTTCTATGGAAAGTGTTCAGATGAACTACATTCCTTACTTCCAGCAGTTCTAACCTTCACATCTAGAATCCCACCATGCCACGTCCATTGTAGCGAACCCAGCCTCATTTCCTTCGCATTCCATTAGTGAGATGTAAGTTCCACTCAAGCGGCTTCTTTCCACAATCGCTGCTTTGTGGAACCAACTCCCAAGAGGGTGCCCCCCCACCACCAATCACTAAAATCGTAACCTGTCTAGGGTTAAGCGCTCTCTTCGTACTGTGCATAAATTGTGCATCTTATTCTATAATCTTCTACCTCGAGTGTGTCTTGGGTATTTTACAGAGTGGACATTATTGTAAAGAAAAAAATATTATTATTATTGTTTTGTTATAATGGGTGTCATATTAATTTCTTTAGAACAAATATATATTTTATAATATTGGCTTGATTTTGGCTTGGCTTTCGCCCTTAACCCCGGAAAGACTTGTTAGCGCGCCGACGTGCAGATATGTCCACCAGTCTCATTCATCTGTCACGGCCATGTGCTAGAACCTGGGTCTCCGTGAATGGCTTCTCCATCCATTCCTCGATACTGTCATTCTAGTTTTTCTTCTGTCTACCCGTCCCACTACACCCCATCATGGTTCCCCGGAGAACTGTTTTTGCAAGGCCATCCGATCGTGTTACATAGCCATACCGTCTCAGCTTCCTTTTCTTCACTGTAGTGAGATGGTCTTCTTGGGGGCCAATGTGCTACTGGATTTTACTTCTTACCTGGTCGTTGGTGATGTAGTCAAGGTATGAGATACCCAGAATGGTGCGATAGCATCTCATTTCCACTTCATATATCTTTCTTTATAGCTCACCTGTAAGCATCCGTCTCTCGCATGCAGACAGTAATATAGATAATGCCAGTGCAAACAAGAACCTGATATTGGACTGCATGGCGATAGTGTTAACGCTCTACATGGGCTTCAACTTAGAGAGTGCAGTCATAATCTGTGCAGTTCTCGCAAGGACTTCATTTGATAATATATGGAGTGATAAATGATAACTAGTTTTGTAATTCAGTTTGTTTTGATTTCTTAAACGATGTACTCATTTTTTTAACTTAATTCATTTTTTTATCACAATTTATTTAAAGCTTATTCTTTATGCTGACCATCCTCAGTATGCACGTATTGTTTGGTAATAAACTACTTGCATCATGTGATCAAAGATAAAGAATTGACTTTTTTCTCAATTTGTGTGCTTTCCAGCCTTCCAGAGGGAATTTTTGCGTTCTGGAAAATCCTCAACTCTAGATTTCAGAGAGTATGCGTCCATTTTTGTTAAACATAACATCTACTTCTACATTATTTTCAGCAGTACAATATATTTAGAGACTTCCAAAGATTCGCTAAAAATGAGGATACAGGATAAATAAATACCCATAAATAAATACCGAAATCATAATAAAAAAAAGATTTATTGTCAAAATTTTTGTTATCATTAAAAGGAAAGCTCAAAGGATATTTTATGCAAAAATTACTTTTTAATCCTATTTAGAACCTTCAAAAATGTTGGTTAAAAACCTTGTTTCTCCGGTGTCAGAGGATGACCACAAATTTGTATAGGAAATGTTAGCGTCTTTTTGCAGTGCAAAACACATTGATTTGGAAATTCTTGCAAAAATCAGATAATTGCCGGATTTTAATGAATTTTTCATTCACAAATTAATGTAAGTATTTTTTAAAAGTTTTTAGAAAATGTTTTAGAAAATCTCTGTAACTTTTTTTTTACATCTGTTAGCCTCCACTTATGTGATTTTATGAAATTTCGAGAGACTCTTTTTTGTAGCGATTAATGTTTATATTATCTATAAGGACAGGTCCTCATAGAATTTAAATCATGATTTGAGGTGGGGGCAAACCGGGTATATATTTACAGAAAATCTGCGATGAAAATAAATAATGCAATAAAACTAAAACATAATTTTATTAGAAAAACTTTGTATTCCTCTTATGAATAAGATATATTATGGAGCATCAGAAAAGATTTTCGATGAATAACAAGAATTATTTTCATTTTTTTAAAGATTTTAATGAGAATAATTTATAAAATTTTAAATCTTTTAAAATTCTGTATTAAATTTTAGTGGTCAAGTGATAATTTTATTAAATTATGACTGTATTTACTAATACTAAAGAGAAAAATCTCACTACAATTCGACGACTGTCAATATTTTTTTTTTAATTTCAAACTTCTTCGGGTGTCTGTTTTATTGTTGGGAGATAGTGTATATTTTAAAAGGATAAATGGGGATTACTATCGAAAGGAAATGAATTTTTCAAAATGCTGTGCCAATGTTTCATTGACACGTTTTTCGTTGGCTGCAGTAAAAGATCAAATTTCAAATATTTTCCCTATTTGCTGAATTATCAATTTGTATTTATATAATTCTCCCATTATTTCGGTGAAAGCGGGGGGGTTACTCATAAAGAACAATTGAAATGTAATTATCCACCATTATTTTGTCCTTTACTTTATTTTGCCATTTCTCTTATTCATTATATTCCTTACTGCCCTCAGCCATTATAGTTATTGCGACACTGTTCGAAATCATTTATCATGACTATAAGTGCAGTTAGTCATTATTTTATAAAAGATAACACATGAAATCATCTGTGTTAATATATTTGGCCAAACTATTTCTTTTTGAGACTCATCTAATTTCTATACAACGAGAGTGTATTTATTGATTGCATGTGCCTTTTCACGTGAATAAGTCATTAATATAAAGACAGGTCAATAATAAACTTTTGGTAAATGATATGATTGTTTTTAACAATCATATCATTTACCAAAAGTTTAAATGGAATTTAATGCGTTTAAAATTAATACCCCAACAAATGACCAAAAAGTGAAAGTTCAAAAGTTTCGATTATATTTGTCTATTCAGAAGATAATCGGATTTGAGGTGATTTTGACTAATAAAGAAATCACAAATGAAAATACAAGAATTTCATGGAAAAAGAACTTGTTTTACCTACAAAGTTTGTTTGACTTCCGACGCTGACGTATTTCATAATATACCATAAAAAATAAATCTGAAATATGTCAGCTTAATGCGCTTTTATTAATCGGCTTTAATTTTTTATGGTCTTCAAATTTTTGCTTATAGAGAATGGATAAAAGAAACAGTAATCTTCATTTTATAATTCATTTGTTGTTTATAACTTATTCAAAGACCATCAGATATAGGAATGCGTAAATAAACACACACGGAGATACATATGCACGCAAGCACAGACATACACACACACACACACACATATATATATATATATATATATATATATATATATATATATTTATCTATCTATCACAACTAATTCATATCTATCTATCTATCTATCTATCTATCTATCATCTTCATTTTCTAATTCATGCGTTGTTTAAAACTTATTCAAAACAATCAGGTATATAGATCCGTAACAGCATACACACGGACAGACAGGTACACGTGCTCATACATATCTATCTATATATCTATTTATTTATCGATCTTAATTTTTTTTAATATCTATCTATCTATCTATCTATCTATCTATATATATATATATATATATATATATATATATATATATATATATACATACATATATACATACATACATGTATATGATGATGATCTGCCACATCTTGACAGATGTTGGCCTCCTAATCACGTTCACTTCCCACCCCACACCACTCTCGTGCATGACACTGAAGGTCACTTGCTAGACCGGTTGCCCACTTGAATGAATCGTTACACAAGTGACAGACAATGTGCTTGTCACAACCTTGATGACTTCACACCGCTGTGCTTGATTCATGTGCGCCACTATGTGCCTTTTCAGTTTGGATTTGGTTGTGTATACTTTGTCACACACCATCCAGGCTGTGACACTCTTTGTCTGGGGAATGTCAAGGGTGATTTTTTCTTCCCATGATTCACCCAGCCAGGCTTTGAAAGAAGTATGCGCTCACGTGCCCAGGCCATCGCCGAGTCCATGGTTATTACCCATTCGAAGTTGCCGCTTCAGCCGTTAGTCTTCCAGACGATATTCTTTGAAGACTTAACACTTGTCTTTTATTTGACCTCTCCAGCCAGTTCTGTCCAGGGCCATCTCTTCCCAATTGTTGAAGTCAAATGTCAGCTTTTTAGGTTGTTCTTGATACAGTCCTTGTATCTTTTCCTTGGTTTGTACTGAGGACTCTTTCCGATAATCAGCACACCATAAAACAAGTGTTCTGGGAGTCTACTATTCTTCATTCGGATTATGTGTCCTATCCATCGCATCTGGGAAGATGTTACAAGAGTGGGTGGGATTGGCAGTTGGTTCTGACTAGGATATCAGTATCAGGAGTTCTGCTTTCCCATTTGACATTCAATATGCATCTCAGGCATTTCTGCAAGTATTTTTATATGATTCCTGGGTAGTGTCCAAGTGTCGGAAGCGTATATAAGAACTGTCAGAACGCAAGCTCTATGTACACATACCTTGGTATGGTTGGTAATGTTACGAGCTGCCCATACTCTCCTTTCCAGCTTTTCGAAGGCCGCAAAGGCCTTTTGGATGCGTAGATATATTTCAGCATCTAGTGAGCCATCTTTTGTAATTGTGCTGCCAAGGTAAACAAACTTCTCAACTACCCCTAATCTTATTCTATGAACAAAGATGTTGGCTTGATATATGGCTCTCTGGAGGCAGGAGTAAACATTACCTTGGTTTTTGTGAGGCTTAACGTTAAACCAAATGATCTGCATAGGGGTGAGAAACGGTTCATAATATGTTGCATGCCAACTGCTCTATGGGCTAAGACGTTAGTGTCGCCTGCGTAGAGTAACCCTCAGATCAAAGCTTTGAAAAGTTTTCGACTTCGCATTGAACCTTCTCAGATCGAAAACCTCTCCAGTGGTTCTGAATCACAAATGGATGCCTTCATCACAATCTTGGAAAGTATGCACTAGTAGAGCATCAAAAAAGTTAGAGAAAACCGTGGGAGCAAGGATATCACCCTGCTTTACGCCATTGTCATAGGGATTTCCAACTAAGAGGTGCCCATTGAAAGTAACCTGGGTTGTTCTATTTTTGTGCAGCTGTTTGTCCATTTCCACAAACACTGATAGACATCCTACCTTTCTGATTACTATCCAGATGTTCTGCTCAATATATTTCCCTTGAATCTGTCGTGCAGAGACGATCATGTCAGTTGTCCCTCTTCCACCACTAAAACCACTCTGTGATAACTACAGAACAGATATGTTCTTCCAGCCTATTAAGTAATATTCTCGCGAGAACCTTCCCAATAGCCCCCATCAAAGTGATATCGCGATAGTTACAACATATCGATTTTTCATCGTTCCCTTTGTATAGAGAGAGCAGGACACTATCGACTTAATCTTGTGGAATCGGGGTCCCATTCCAACAATCGATAATAAAATTAGTTATCATTTCCGTCACGTTCTGACTCTAACCTTCGACCGGAATGCCATCTAGACCAGGTGCTTCACCAGAGATGATTTGTTTGATTGACTGCCTGACTTCGTGAAGAGTAAGTTGACAATCTATATGCTGTACAATGTCTCACTGTGGCAGGCTCTCTATAATGCTGTAATCGATAAAAGAAGGATTATCAAATAGATCTGTGAAATGAAGGATTATCAAATAGATCTGTAAAATGAATTATTATCAAATATATCTGTGAAATGCTCTTCCCATCGTTGAAGTATTTCTTCTGGTCCTTTGATGGTATTAGCATTGTCTTTTGACTTCAGAGGAGTAATTGTGGATCTTGGTTGGGCCAAAGATTTGATGTACCAATGAATAGAACGATTTAGTGTCTTTAGTGCAGAAGGCTTGTTGAATATCAGAGGTCTTGTCCCTCTCTCTCTTTTTCTCTCTCTCTATATATATATACATGCATATATATATACATACATATATATACATATATATATATACATACATACATATATATACATATATATATATATATATATATATATATATATATATATATATATATATATATATATATATATAATTTTTAAAATCGAAAAAATTTACTTACTGTAAATTAATATCCATATTTGAATTATTTTTCATTCTTCTCTCGTTTACGCAGATCCCTGTTTCATGTCCACTTTTCAAAGCATTTTTATATAAATGTTTTTTATATTTTAAATTTTCATATGTTTGCATGTATGTCTATATGTATGTATTCAGTGAGTACAAAGTCTATCATGCATGAGTTTTTTCAGGGCTTCTTTACGCTTGCGGGATGTGGGTGGTCTATCGCAGACAAATGAAAAGGCTTGAGAGATTCCACCAATACTGCTTACGTCATATACTTTACATTACCTGGCAAAGGTTTTTTTTTTTATTTAGTGGTGTGGAGGTGCTAGAGAGAGATGGCTGTGATAGTATCGAATCCTTGGTACTAAAACATCAACTTCGGTGGGAAGGTCATCTCGTCAGAATGGATGATAGCCGCATTCCAAAGTAATTGTTTTATTGTGAGCTGTGAGGAGGGAAGAGAAATGCCGTCAAAACTAAGATGCTCTTTAAGGACTGCATCAAGGATGCGCTGAAGAAATGCAGCATTCCTTGTGACCACTGGGAAAATGTGCATATGATCGAAATTGGGATGAGGCTGCTAGTAGTGGAAGGAATCACTTTGAATATGAGAAAAGGTGTCATGAAAAGCTTAAATGCCATGTCTGTAAAAGTGTACAGATTTTGGTAGAGTGTGTTTGTCAATGGCTGGCCTAAGGGGGCACTTGAGAGCGCACAGATGGAAGGTGGCAACTGACTATAAAGCCCAGAAATTGAAACGTGATATTTGTGGTAAGATATGCTGGTCCAGGTAGTGTTTCATGCGACATTTTAAATTGCATGATAATGTACCATCTGCTGTTGAAGCTCTTAAGTGTCCTGTTTGTGCCAGAGTATGTAGGTACCTTGTTGGGCAATGTACCTACATACATTTGTTCAGCACATCAGTAGATGTTCGCCAAAAAGTTATGTAGTAATGGCCGTACTCGGACACGAGTTGGCAACCACCATGTATGTATGTATGTATGTATGTATCTATGTATGTATGTATGTATGTATGTATGTATGTATGTATGTATGTATGTATGTATGTATGTAATGGGCACGCGTCCGAATGGTTAGAACGTTCGCTTTCTAACCATTAGATTTAGTTTCGAATCTCACCATGGTCGATCTGTAAGGAAGGTGTTATCGTTCTTGAGGGGGGCGATTCCAGCGTGCGGCACCTTGACCCAAGCCTTGTGAATTGAAGCCTGGGTCGTCGATGGGTGTGCTAGCACGAAGTCATAAGTCACTGTGCAGGCCTGGTTCAGAATTTTGATCACGCTAGATAACACGCTCTCTCCCAGAAACTGTAACTAAGGTCTGCTCAGTATAGTTGCAGTATAAACCACTAAAATGGTCTCTGTGGGTGTTGAACAAGCAGAAATCCCCCCGAGCGGGCGTCTGCAATAGGGGAACGTCTACTAGCCGCCCCTAATACACAGGATTCGATTACGAGGGCCAGCTATTATATATATATATATATATATATATATATATATATATATATATATATATATATATATATATATATATATATATATTAATAAACATAAATGAAAATATGTAAGTATACATATTTGCTTGTGATATGCTCTACTATGTAAATCACATTTTATTTGCAGTCGAATTATTAAAAAATTCAGAAATCTCGTTGTAAATTCTGTAATATGTTTTAAATAAATTTCTGTTATTTGAAACATTTTATTATAAGGGGAGATTTTATTCTTCTATTTTGTTCGATTCAAGAAATATTCTACCCTATGAACAAATACAGATTTTTCTTATTGCTTGTAAAAATGACTGAAAATTTTTCTCTCATTTTTTTTCGTGCCAAATGAAACAGGGTTCAACAGAGTTGTCTACTTAAAGAATAAATATTCATTTCAGTCATATCAATTGGTTAGGAAATAAAATCGATTAATACTTATAAACCCAAGTTTTATCCTAATATTAAAAACGTAATAAAAATACAGACAACGAAAATAAAACTTGAAGGAATTTCTTTTTCAGAATTCATCTGATTTAAGGTTTATTATACTTTCGTTGTTTCCAAGGCAAAAATCAAAAGCTGAAAACATTTTTTTTTATTTGGTGAGAAAACAATTACATTTGTTAAGAAAAGAAAAACAAGTTCAGTTTCCAGGTTCTTTGTTTTTCATTCATAATTGCTTTGGCCCTTTTACGTATCAGATCATTCCTTTCAGCAACAAACTTGGAAACAAAGAAACACAATAGCATCCAATTTAATAGAAACGATAACGAAAAATCGTTGCCAAGATATTAAGTAGTTTTCTGATTGCAATAGCGAATGGGTGATTTTGAGTTGTGTTATTATACATATGATTAGAAAATAGGCACGATTTGTATTCGTTTCTTTTTGTGTTGATTTATTTAATTCAAAGTTGAAATAACTTCAAAATAATAATATCTAACACAATAAGAATGATGGGAAAACTACATTATAAAAGTTATCAATTGTATGTATTGTGACTTACCGAGATTATTTATTTAAATTACCAATCACGTTGCCTTCTAAATTCATATGTTGTTATGAATTAATAATCTCAGTTATTGATTTCATTAATATATTTTGAAATATTCGTCTTTCAATTGCACATTATAAAGTGCAAGGTATAGATATAAAAATAAGCAACATCAATATTTACAATCGTATATATATATATATATATATATATATATATATATATATATATATATATATATATATATATATATATATATATATCAGTTACATCAACGTATATGTGTTTTTTTTCCTTATTAAATGAGTATGTATCAAAACCTCATACTAACATAGCTTAGGCAACTACTCAGAATTATACAAATATACTACTACGGATTTCTTAAATCCGAACCCATTAGCCAAGAAATGACACATTAAATTTAAATGTGTTATAATTAATTGAATTTCTTATATTCCTCGTTTCACTAGTAATAGAAAACTTCTAGGAAAGCGAACGAAAGACATTTTAATTTAAATTTCAAGAAAAAAAATTGTTCAAATATATTTCGATAACCACTTTTTTCGTGCAAACAAAATCTTATCTAAAAAATAAAGAATTTTAATATAATTAATCTTTGTAGATGCAAAGTCAATCAGTCATTTAACAACTAAACGAACATGAATACCAAATGAGTAATAAGCCGGAACAATTCATCTTTAAAGCGACGTTTTCTTTTAGATCATTCAGTTTATTTCAACCAAATTCTAAGGATTTGTAATCTCTTTCCCAGTGGGCGTCCTGATAATTTCCTTGTTACAAAATGTTAATTCTTTCTATTTCTAGGTTCCTTTTTACATTAAATGTATTTCATATTTTTCTATCTCCATCCTGATGTTCTGGCTGAACACACTGACCATTTGCATTAAGGTTTCCATTTCTTCTTTGGTTTTGTCACGGATTTTCAGGTTATCCATAGACATATATTACATGAACCTGCCCTTCCTTTCACCTCGTAAATCTATAACTTCCATTACACTTTCGTAAAATATCATTGGACAGTATCATTTTTATGAATATTACCTCTTCTCAGCTCAGAGAAGGATTCCCAGCATGAACGACATTCTACTCTTTATCATTCCATTGCGTTTGTTATGAACTTCATCACCTGCCTTGAAACTTTTAACACTATTAGATATTCTAATATCGTGGGTTACGGGAACATTCCATAATCGTTCTTTACTCTGTCCATGCCGATGATATATTGTTTGGCTTCTTTTCTCTTGTTTTCTTCCGGCTATCAATTGAGTCCTAAAGCAAATTGACTTGATAATATTTGTCATTAATGTTGGCATCTTTGTGGATTCTGTTATTTTTCTCCGTCGTCATCCATTTTACAGATGCTTACACTAATCAGTTATTTGTTTATAAAACGTTCGATATGTGGGAAGATATAGAATAAATAATTGAACTAGATGAAAAGAAATGAATAGAGGCAAATACAAACCGAAATTGACTTGGTCTAGCATAAGTTTGTAAAGTGCTAAGTATAAAAAAAGTACATAAACTATAATCAGAATAAAGATTGACAGCAAAAAAAAACTACAAAGATTTTTACTTAAAAGCCTTTCATAAAAAACATATAATGTTGTTTCTTAAATTCAAGTGGACAGAATTTTTTGAAAATAAAACACACAGACACAGACACACACACACACACATATATATATATATATATATATATATATATATATATATATATGTATGTATGTATGTATGTATGTATGTGTGTTTTTGTTTAACCATTTGTAACTAATTTATTTGTGAAAATCAACATAAAACTATTGTGATTTCACGCTATTTGTAATCGTTAGACAAACTGATTAATTTTTAAATTTTGGGTATGAGCAATTATTGTTGCCTTTTCGTGTAGGCAAAGTAGGCATTTTTTGTAATGTTGTAGGCAGGTGTTTTTTCAATATTTTCCAGCTTATTCTTGGTGTAATATTTCTGTTTTTTAGATGCCATATGCATGTGGATAATGTGGTGCTGTTTCAGTATTTTCTGTTGGAGAATGAAAGGTTGTAGCTATTTTTTCTCTTCTTGAATGGTCCCTCAGTGGCACCGATGTAGTACATTGTGCTGTTGTTTCCACTTACCTTGGCTTTATATATTATATTCGTTTGTTGGCAATATCCTTGGAGTGGACATGTTTTTTTTTTTCTGTAGTTACATTGGGATTCCTTGGTTGCATTATTATAGGTTGTTATTTTTTGTTGTGGCTTTTTATTATTTGTGTTATATTTTTTGTGCAGCTTTAACTGATCTTTACGTTATTTTTGTTGAATATTCTTGCTAATAGGTTTATTTCAAGGAAGTGATTTTCTATTAAGTTTAGGAATGTCCTTCCTATGTTAGTTTTGACGATTTTGTTGTATTGTGTTTTAAAACAGATAATATTACTTTTTTCTGTTTTTGCGTTTCGGTTGTGGAGGTGTGTATTGTAGTTGTTGTGTGTATCGACTTTCTTTTAGTGCATTGTCATATGGTGTTTTTTGTTATTGAAAATGCCTGTGTTAGATGAAGTTTCCAGATAGTCTACTGCTGATTGATATGGGTATTTGATGATTGAGGGTGGATGGTTGGAGGATATGTGTACGTAAGGTGGAGTGTCATTATCTTTTTTGTACGGTTCGTATGTATTATTGTTCAGGTTGAGAGTGACGTCTAGGAAGTTTACTGTTCTTGTACCTGCATATATTTCTATTTTAAATCCAATGGTTTTTAGGGCGTTTACTATTTTTTCCTGAATCTATCTAATTTGAGACCATTGTGCTGTCTTATTAGGATAAATCCGTCATCTCTATATAGCCCCGTATCCTTTTTCTCTAGGATCCTGGCTAGGTATAAGAGGATGAGTATGCCTACTAATTCACATGTGAAAGCCATCGTAGCTACCCAATCTTACATCAAATAGGTCGTGAAGTTGTTTTTTTTTCCGATGGTTCATTATTTTGAAACAACAGAAATTTACGGCAGTGCTTGATTATTTTACTATCTCCGTCCGTGATTTTTACATGTTACTGTGCTAGTTGTATACCGTCATTCAATACGCTTTCCGTAATGGACGGGTAGAAATGTCAAATTGGATGAAAGTAGTTTTATTTTTGTTTTAAAATAGGTAGCAATAATTTCTCATACCCAGCAAAAGAATTTACTAAACATAAGATCAAAAATAATTTCCAAATGCAGGCATAAGAATAGAAATGTCAAATTGGATGAAAGTAGTTTTATTTTTGTTTTAAAATAGGTAGCAATAATTTCTCATACCCAGCAAAAGAATTTACTAAACATAAGATCAAAAATAATTTCCAAATGCAGGCATAAAAATAAATAGCTATTATCTGAATTTATGCCAAACGGATAAAAAAAAGCAAACACTACTAAATAAAAAAACATTATTGACCCAATAAACATGACAAGTGAAACCACTGACACCATAATACCATCAATTATTTTCAAGTTCAAACTACCTTCATAGTAATTACAATTATTGTTTTTATCATTCCACCACCATTACTACGATCACTTCTACCACTGTGCAATAAGTATTTACTGCTACAATTGTTATTATCATCACCCGCTACTACCACCATTACTACCACATCAAAATTACCATTGCCGTATCAGGCCACAATTATACTTACTTCTCCTTCCCCCAGTAAAATTAATACCACCGCATAAATACTAATAAGTATTACAAATTGGAATTTCTATCATTTGTATATGCGCAATCGCCAAAACAAACAAATAACCGACTTTAAAATAATAACAAGACAGCCTTAAAAAATTAAAAATAATAACAATTTTTATCTATCATAGTCTTAAACAGACCCCATCATACGTATATGCGTGCGTGCGAGTAAATATTATCCAGCGAACAAAAACAGAAAAACGGTCTGCGCGTTGACAGCGTAACAAGCAAGGAAATATTTGCTACACAATCCAACATTGAATACAGCGACCAAATGCGTACGTGTGTGTGCAACGACACATATATGAGCATATATGCCCAATCCCACAATGTTCACATTTGTTTATGTTCGTGTGAACTCCGGTGAGTGAGCGTGCGTGTGTGTGTGTCTGCGTACGTCAATGAATGTACGTGCATGTATGTATATTTGCGTAAGTATGAGTGGCGTCCCGACGACAATTTTTCCTCCCACTTCCATAAAAAACACCGATATACGCAACCATATATAAATCAAAAATTTTAAAATTAATCAGTTTGTCTGACGATCGCAAATAGCATGAAATCCAGGGACACAAACTCATATCAATCCAATCTCAATATATTAGCTCGATCACTGATATTGAGCGTTTTCCAATAAGTACCCTGTATATATAATATATAAATAATATATATAAAAATTGTATATATATATATATATATATATATATATATATATATTTATTTTTAAATACATACCCATTTCGCACACATACATATATATAATGACATACGCACATATATATACATATATATATATATATATATATATATATATATATATATACATGTATTTATATATATATATATATATATATATATATATATATATATATTTCACACACACACACACACACACATATATATATATATATATATATATATATATATATATATATATATATATATATATATATATATATAAAGAATATCTGTAATATTAATCATTAAATTCTCTAACTTCACATAATATCATTCCAAATGATTTCATTACCGATTACTAGATTTTTCTGTCAAGGAACAGTCTTTAAAGAGCATATCAAGTACTTGATTTGCCTTAATGATCTAAAATGACGCAGAAAATATTATGAAAGTAGTTTAAGAAAGAAAAATTATTTTTAAATGTGGTACTTGATCTAACACAAAACTTCCGTCAATTATGATTTAATAACGTTTAATTATTACTAAACATTAATAATGTTTAAACTTTTTTTATGAAAGTCAGTAATTATATTAGATGATATCGTTTCACTCGAGACTACTTTATTCTCTTTCCTATTTTGTCTCTTATTGATTACGTAACATAAGGACTCAGGTCTCGATCTAATTGCTATAGATAATATACAAACGTTTGTGTTCCTGTGCTTTCGAACATATCATCATTAAGAAAAACTATGTATGTTATTTATTTATTTTTGACTTTGTAAGATTACTTGGAGTTTTCTGTTTGTGAGTTATGGAAATATGTCACATGAAGTAATATAATAATGTTTTCACTCGGTTAAAGCAACATAGACGACTAGGGAACTAATAGGCCTGCAAATAATCGTAAACAATAAGCATATGCTATCTAACAATAATTGTACAAAAGGAGGTGACAAATTCTTAATGTTTTCATCATAAAGCCACAAACTCAAAACTAAATACGATATTTCCATGGGATTTTAAATGTATTTAAAATGTATTTAGATACATTTAGTCCGGTGAAGAATGTTGTTTGTATGTCGTCTTATCTTAATGCTTAAAAGGCAAATGCTGAGTTTTAAAATATCTAAAACTTAAAAACGCATATTATCCACAGTTTTTAGCTAATTTTCATAATGACTATAATTCTGGTCATAAGTATTAGATCACAAACATTATGACAATATTTACATTAAGTGCAAACAGACAAACAAATATATATTTTTCTTTACGTTTAATTCACCCAAAAATATTAATTCAGCCCAAAATAAAAAAGAATTTACATTTACGAAAATTCACAGCAAATTCTCCCAAAGCGGGGAACTTCTATTGCACTCCGGTTGGATTGACCTTTGCGATCGCTCCAAATTCTAGGCGACTCGGGTGCGCTATTTCTAAGTGTGGGGTTCTACATTCACGCTCATCAATATAAACTAGCCAAAAAATTATTTTTTCTCTTTTTTTTTTTAAATGTAAAAATCCTTAAATATCATACGCAATGTGAATTACTCCCTGATTTTTGGTAAGTTTTCATTCTGACATTTGGATTTTTTGCGAGGCAAACTGAACAAATTTTGATTTAAAATTTATAATTTCAAAAGAGTGCCTAAAGTCTTATACAAAACAAAAAAAAACTTTGATTTAAAATTTATAATTTCTTGATGTGAATTATTATTTGCGATTAGCAACTTTACATTATTTGCGGTGAATTAACAGAAAGGATAAATCTTTTTTTTTTTTTCGTCTTTTATCATCGTTCCAACAATAGATACTGTCGAATATATACCATATGTGTTCGCGAACGCGACGTTTCTGCTTTTTAAACCAGTTTGGCATGCATACAAAGGCTTCTTAACTTTACTATGATGTTTACTGGGAATTAGATAATCAAGTATATATAATACGTATAATGCTTGTGTAAATGGGTGACACGAGCTTGTTTAAATCTACGACAATCATTCTATTACGTTTTATGGTAAAGTCCTTATATAAATTTTGTCATTACATTTTGTAGTTTTATTCCATGGCTCTGTTTCAAAGGCTTTCTAATTCTAGTATACATGTAGTTATGCCCAATGACACCAATTATACACGGGTATTGACGTGGAACAATGATTTCTGAGTTTAATTACTAGCTTCTATTTGAGTTGCTGTATCCACTTTCTCTCGGACAAGCTTTCATTCTGAATGTGAGTTAAGCTAGTGGCCTCTTTTCACTCATTTCTGATTACGTAGCTAATTGAATCTTTACAAAGGATAATGCAAATCCTACCAAAATTCCAAGTGTCTTGATATAGTCAAATTATTGAATCAATACAGAACGAAAGTGAAACGAACAATGCAATATTGCAACCCACTGTGGACAGTTCCCACTTATTAATTGTAGGTATTATGAAGATTAATTCAAGAAAGAAATTTAATTTCCATCTTTAATGAATCGCTTCCAGCTGTTCACTCTGATTTTAACAAGTACAAGATTCGTTGATAAATTGTGCTCGGTAATAATGTTTATGCAACTGTTGAAATTATTTTCAAAAGTAGTTAGATAATGTGGAAACATTCTGCCAGTGAAGTCATTTTTTATGAATTTATAACACAGCTGATATTGCTAAAAAGAAAACAATGTTCTACTATATAGGCATAATATTTATATATGTTACTTTTTTCTTAGATGAAAGTTTTAATTTTATTTATTTTATTTCATCATTATTGTTGTTTTATTTTTCTCTGGAAAAATATAAATAATTTTGCTCTAACATACTCTCAGCTTTTTCAGGAGGATGTTCTAATTTTAAACTCGAAACCAGGAATTTCGAGATATGTTTCCATGATAACAAAAGTTGTTTTATTTTTATGATTTCTGTGATTATATTATTCGACGTTTTGTTAGTCAAGTGAAATATAAAACAAATAATATAATGATTTAGTTAATAATTTAAGAAATAATGAGATATATACTTTACAATTTGGAAAGATCTGCTTTAACCGAATGACCAGCATATTTTGTATTTCAAAAATCGTTCTTAAGCTAAAATCATTTTCCTTTAATTTTCTTCTCAACTATTCAACCCACTGTCCTGAGCATCCGAATAATTTTTATCCAATTAGTAGTCCTTCTAAATCGCCATTCTGTTTTGTCATACATTAAAACGTTTAAAGAGTGTCAGTACATTGTTACACATACATGATCATTGTCCTTTGATAAAATAAAACCATTTTTTCATAAATGCAAAATAAAATAAAAATTGGTTTCGCTATATATGCAGATTACTCTTGAAATGTTTCTTAAGGATACAAAACGATTTTTAAAAGCTCGAAGTAAAATCAACAATAGTGATATAATATTAACGATGATTGCTGTAGCAGTTCTGATGAAACCAAAATATTTATAGTCCTGATAACATTGTAATCTTCTATTACCTTTGAAGACATCAATACTCAAGTATTTATAATTGATAAACATAGAAGGATACCAAATTTTAATAATGTTCCTCATTCTATCAAGTTTATAAAACATAAAATAATCATTTTCTGATGAAAGTATTTACACAGAAATAATATTAGTTTTCTATCATCAGTAATAAGATCATTATTAAATAAAATCGATAAAAAACTTTAATCTAAAAGCCAACAAATATAATCATTGATCCCTTATTTATTTTTTTCGAATATCCATGCGAAATTCTGTTTCAAAAAATCTTCATATTTACACGGGAAGGCGAATACGACAAATTCTGATCTCGATTCTTGTTAACAAGTAGATCACATTTCCTCAAATCAAAGATTTCATCATTTAGAATTGAAAACATTGTAAAATAACTCAATGTGAATTTCCTTAAATTTGGATCAACCTGAAACGTCAATTTTGTTATGTTTGTGTAGTGCAAAGAAATGATTTGGAGCCATTAAAATTCACATGTTTATTACCAGTGCATATACATAAATTATCATAAAAGACATAAATATTAATATAAAGATGTAATAATTATAAGGTTTATGAAGATATAATATTAACAGTGCATAATTCTGGTTTATCATAACATCAACCTCAAATTTGCGTATAAATTATTTTCACAATATTAACTTTTAGAATTTTGGTATGTTTTAGTTCGGTTTATCAGGATATAGTAATATATATATCAATCAAATTTCAAACAGTTCGGATTAGGAATAGAAAATCTCTAATCTTTACCTTCCCAAAGTTAAACAAAGTATTAAGAAACAGGAACTTTTTCTTAGAAAGAAAACAAAAAAACTACTGAACTGCTATGTAATATCAATCCTCCAATATGACAGTGAATGCTGGACAATTCCATCACAGATGAAAAGGATCGAAGCAACGAAGATAACATCCTACAGAAGAATTATAAGAATAACATGAACGGCACATGTGGTCAATAAAGACCCAAAATTAACTTTTGGTCTCGTGATAAACAAAAAAATTAAGTTGGAAATCTCATCATCGGCTTTCTCCGCAATATGGAGTAAAGATAGAGAAATTTCTATTTGCAATTATGTAGGCTCTCCAGAGATTCCTTTTTTTATATTAGTGAATTGCCGCAAGCTCTTGGGGAAGACAATGGAGTGGTTTTCCCTTGCCTTCTGCACGGTTTTACACTTCTTCAAGATTTACTGCCACTCAGGACTAGATAGTTCAGCCTCCTGTTTTGTTTTTTTTTTACTTTTCTGATGGGCATTTATGAGAAAGTTAATACAACAGAGAAGACCAGAATTCTAATTCGGATCGCCGAATCTATTAATCTACCTAAAAATCCAATTATACGCTTAATAAGTGAATTAAGTTAAAGAAGGACTGTTGAGCAATTTAGAGGAGGATTGTTGAGCATTAAGAAAATTAAGTCAGTTTTTCTTCCACATATTTTCAGCTATTTAATAAAAATTTTCTAATTTTAAAACCGAACCCAAAAATTTCTACACTTTGCAATAGTGACAGATGTCTTAAAATAGTTTTTTCTCAATATACAATTTACGTTTTGTTAGCCACATAGAAATATCTTATTTAATATATATAAAACAAGCAATTTCATGAATAAACTTCGTTAATAGATAAATAAATAATGTGTAACAAATTACAGTTTGGAAAGTCCACGTTCCATAAATCGTTCTTAACCTTAAAAACCATTCTGTTAAGAAAATAATAAATTTGCACTAATTTTGCTTTTGCTTGAGAACGAAGTGTCAGATTCGAACAAATTTTACTTAAAATGAATACTTAAAAATCTAATAAAACAATCTCTTATAATAAAAACATTGTCAATGATGTTGATGGTCTTATTCTGATAAAATAAAACCTGATGATTTGTTTTCAATTGCAGCTGTCCAAAATCTATCTTGTCAAGGTAAATAAGGAATTATTCTTAATACAGACGAATTTTATACAATAATCGACAAAAATTTATTCGGCTATGGTCTCATAATTCGGGATGTAATAACAAAAACGCATATAGACTCTTTGGCAGAAAATTTCAGCCTGGTGTTTTTAATTGCTGAATGGAAAGTGGTGCTAGAGAAAAGGGTGGTATTTTTCATCAATTCGTGCCATTTTGGACATTCTGAAGTTGCACACATTCTTAGAAGTAAGGAACTTTCAGAGTTTTTGCATTATGCTATGTTCACATTTATCCAATGATTTTTTTTGTTACTTTATGTTTATACTATTTTCTTTGCAGATCATTTCTTTCAATTTCACCCAATATAGATTTTATAATAAATTGAGCATTTTAAAATTATTTTAAAATTATTTTATAAGTGGTTATAAAAAGAAATTCAGAGACGACAAAATAATTCCATGAATATTTTAATTTTCACCATTAATTACGATGCAGTTATTTGCTTGGAGTGCCAAGGATTCAAGTTCAATGTGTTGTTTATTTATTTTGAAAAAGTAATTTTCATTGATTGAGTTTAAATATCAAACGTTTTCAAATAAAAAGAATTTAAAGACTTTGTGAATAAAACCCACATGCTAATCAAGCTATAGTTTTGATGTGGACGCTTTGAATTCATATAACGATCGTCAATTAAATGATTCAATCAGATCTCAAAAGGGAACTAAAGTAAATTGTCTTTGAATTCAGCAAATATTTTTTTCTCTTTTTTTTCATATTTTTTGTCACATTTTCCCGCTTATCGCTGAATTTTTGGCAGTTTAAAAAATCAAAAAAATCCATAGTTTTTCCAAAATGATATAATCTTCTTTTTCTCCCTCTTTGGAGTCCAGGCGTGGTCTCTTTGAGAGATTATTTCCTAGATCGTTTTCCTGTCATATCAACCAATATGATTGTAATTGTATTTTTTGATTCTGATGTATAAAAGTCGTCTCCAGGGTTAACTTGCTGGTACTTCAAAAGATTTTCATCTTGTCTCTGGGATATTTGTCTCAATATGACATTTATTGATGTTTCTATTTCTGTGTCATCAGTACGTTTTACAGTTCTACTCTTCTTACTGGATGTTTTTGTGCGACTATTCTCTGACTTCACAGATGTATTTCAAACTGTCTCTTCTGTTAACACACAGCAAATCGGAATTTCCAGACATGAAGACTAATATTGTATGGTGGAGCTATTAAATATATCTGGAAATAGATGCTCAAATCTTTAATAACATTATTGTAATATTTTCTTTTCTCTTTTCTGAAAATATTCATCCGGTCATTGATATTTTTCTGTTTTTACAGAAAAATATCAATGACCGGATGAATATGATCCAGTGTGTATAAAGTTGTTTTAACTATATTTAATCTTTTAAAGCTATTAAAATGAAATATCGGAAAAGATGTACCTATGCATTTTGCTAGAAATGAATACGAGATTTGTTTGTTTGTTAGTTTGATTAGCGGCGTATCAATTCCTTATGGGTCATTTAATTCTAAAATTTAATTTTCTTACAATCATTAGTAATTTATTTTCCAAAAATCACGTCACGTGGGTTCCCTTCGTCCTTGACCGGGTACGCAGGAGGATAGGGCGCAAATCACGCAGTGCTTATGTGATGGCCAAAAGTTCAATCCACGCTTAGTATGTTCTGATCACGTGAATCGCAGCAGGAGACCCTGATGGTGCCTGGAATTCACGCATGGTCAAACGCCTGATAGCTGCGAAATCTTGGAACCAGGTCATTCTCGCGTCGGGTCACTTCAAAGATCACAGGCCCTTGGCTTGTGGGTGGAAGAGTAGATAAAGAGGAAAAAGAATTTGTGAAGAGAAAAGGAGGATATGGCTGATCATAGAACATATTCACTCGCAAGTCGGAAGCATTAAATTAGATTTCTATTTTTTATTTATTTATTTATTTTTCTTTTATATCTAACTAATTTTCTCTTTATTTAAGATTTTACTTTGGGGTGCTTTCTAGCCTAGGGCCTATATGGTTAATGAAATCGTGGCTACGTGACAATATATAAAACACAAAAATTAAAAAAAAGTATAATTTTATCTTTTTCTGTTTCTTTCTTTATCTCCATAGCTCATTCTCTGATGAAGCTTTAATAAAAGCGAAACATGTTAAACTTATAAACGTTTCCTATTTGTTTTTTATTCTATCATTCTGTCGAATTCTGATCCATATTTGAGCCTAATTCAATATATATATATATATATATATATATATATATATATATATATATAGAGAGAGAGAGAGAGAGAGAGAGAGAGATACTGAAAATTTCAGAAAATAATTAGTTTTTGCCATAAAAGATATAAAAAGAAATATACGTTAATTTTATTTAAGTATTATTTATCAAAATATAATCAACTTAATTTTCAGAGATTCCGGCAAAATTGAATATATATATATATATATATATATATATATATATATATATATATATATATATATATATATATATATATATATATATATATCTTTTCTCTCACTATTTCAAATACATATACAAACACATGCATATTAATATGTTTGAATTCCATTATTTTTCTAGACAAAATGCTATATTTTAACGGACAACATATTTTTCTTCAGATAATTTTTACATTGAATTAAATCATAAATTAATGCAGTTTTCGTAAATATATCACAAATTACAGGTTATTTTTATTTAGAATTGTCCTATAAATCATCCTAAATTTTATCACGAATTCTAAAACAAATTTGAAATAATGTTCACTAACAGTTTTTCACTTAAGTGTAACGATTTCAGGATAAAGCACAATTTCAATCCATGAAATGAACAAAGAACATTAATTATAATGACAGATAATAAGTATACCTTTTTGTGTGTGTGTGTGTGTGTGTGTGTGTGTGTGTGTGTGTGTGTGTGTGTGTGTGTGTGTGTGTGTGTGTGTGTGTGTGTGTGTGTGAATGCGAATGCGAATGGATGACTGTGTTTGGATGCAAGCTCGGGCGCATCTCTAACTCTTGGAAACATTCTGTATATTATAAAAGTACATGTGGCATGCTGTTGGATATCAACTGTCTTAAAAATGTTCGCCAGAAAATATAAATTATGTATTTTCGTATGTCAGACAAAAATGTATTGACATCACTACTTTTAAATTCAGGTGGCCAATAGATTCTACTGCTAAGATGATTACCGATGCAATAAATCTTATTTATCAAAAAGAAATATTTCTTGTCAAAACCGAGAAAATAAACAGTTGAACAACGAAAGGTTATCCATAATAAACTGTTTTTCTTTGGAGTATCTTATCAATAGACACATTAATCAACTTTTCTCAGCTTGAAAAATTCCAACATTGGAGATTTTGTTTAAAATAAAGCCAACTGACGAAATACACACCAAACTAAAGATGGATTCTATCTCAAACAACACTCCAACAAAGAAAAGACGGAAAATCTATTTTTAGCATCTCCTTTATTTTGCCCCAAATTCACTGTTCTATTTTATCAATCTGTGAAACCCTGTTTTTTTTTTAATTTTCTGTTCAATTTTAATTTGTTTTATTCTTTGGTCAATTTCTATTGTTGAATAAACGTCGTTTGGTTTTAACATCGTAATCTTCGATGGGAAATTACTGTATTGTACTGTTCCTGTTTCGGGGTTTAAAATGTCGGTTAGGAAATTCTTTTCATTTTCGACTATTTTTTAACCTCTGTTGTACCTGAAAGAGACTCGAAAATATATCGGTGAAAAAACATTATAGCAGCGCAAAAGTAACAAAAGTCTGTGACCAAGCCACACAAGTCTTGAAATATGAAATGAATGTGTGTTTAATATGAGTGGTCATTTTTTTCTGGGATTTTGTAAGTGACGAATTATCACTATAATACACTGATATAATAAAACTACTGATATAACAAGAGGGTTGCTTCTTCAAAATATTGGACAGTACAGAAATATCTCTCTCTCTCTCTCTCTCTCTCTCTCTCTCTCTCTCTCTCTCTCTCTCTCTCTATTCATCTGCGAACATTTTTGTGTTCGGTGATTTTAATGCTCATTATGTCAAGTGGCTTAATCATTCTAATCTTACTGATGTTGCTTGTGTTCAAACTTTCAATTGGTCCATTGCTCACTTTCTCACTATTGGTTTCCCTAATAATTCTTTTTTACTTGGTTTGTTCCTTAGCACCTCTCCTAGCTCTTGTCAGGCTTCATAAATCTGTTCTCTTGGCAATTCAGATCACACACTATTGATTGATCTTCTTAACCTTCCTATTGAGAATTGTGCCACTGAGGTTTCCTCTTGGGTTAAAGCATCGATGCTTTTGTTTCTTCTCGGACATACACGATGAAACAACAGTCTTCTCATTGATTCACATCAGACTGTTCAGCCGCAAGAATCACTTTTTCAGGTTGTACAAACGTAATTCTTCTGAACACAACAGACACCTATTTGTGCCTTCTGGTAATATTTAATTATAAAAAGGATAAATCTTTGATGTTAGAATGAGGCTCTGTATAGCCTCTAACAAGTTTGGCTCTCGTAACTACTGGCGTCTCTGTAATAGTATGTTAAATCTTTGCTCGATTTGAGGTGTTAACATCTGCTGATAAAGCAAAATATTTTGCTCGTAATTTATCTTCAAACTCTATTCTTGATTCATCTGGGTATATTTTCCTGATTTTCCCCAGAAGTGAGTCTCTATTGAGTGATATGTATATAACTCTGTCCATGTTTTCTGCTATCGTCTCTAAACTGGATCACCACAAAAATCTGGACATGATGATATCCCCCTAATAGTCCTTAAGAAATATGTTCCTGAACTGGATCCTGTTCTCTCTCAACTCTAGAATAAATGCCTTGGTGCTTCTTGATTTCCGGATCGTTGAAAATCCTCTTTTATAATTCCAGTCTTTAAGAATACAGGTGAATATTCTAATCCTTCTAACTCTACGCCTATTAGCCTTCTACCTCTTTTTAGTAAAGTACTAGAGGCTCTAATCAATACTGAATTGGTTGAGCATTACAGCTCGTACAGTCTTTCTTCAGATAAGCAAAATTTCTTTCGTTTTTCTCGGTAAACTGCTGATATATCAATGATTATTGCTGAAAGAGTCTATCGAGCATTAGATAAGAATGTTAAAGCTCAGGCAGTTGCTATGGATAGGCATTTGAGAGAGATTGACATATTGGTCTTCTTCACAAGTTAGAATTTTAGAACCGATACAGTATTTCTTACAAATCGTGAAATGAAAATTGTCTTTGACGGCAACTTTTCTAGATCTTTCTGCATTAATGTAGGTGACCCCCAGAGCTCTATCCTTGGACCTAAGTTGCTCCTTATTTTCAACGACTCGCTTGGTGTCATTAGTTCTCAACTCGGTATCTATGCTGATGATACAATTATTTATTCCTGTCTTAGTAGTAAATCTGGACGGTTTCATAAGGTCAAATTGGCAGTTGATCTAAAAATATGCCCTCAATCTGTTGATAACTTGGGCAAGAAATGGCTTGTTAACGCCTCCAAAGCGAAACTACTCTCTTTTAATCGTCAAAGAGAGCCATTGTCTTCCTTCCACCAGCAGAAAAACCCATAGCGCCTTCTCAGACTAAAGTTTGTCGCTGACAATAAAAGGTCATATTAACTTAATTGTAGCAATTGACTTGATATAATCTTTTCTGCTGCTAGGAAAGTTGGTTTATGGTGTCGTGTAAGTAAGTTTTTCTTACCAGAATCTATTTTACATATTTATAAATCTACTATTCATCCATACTCTAAATATTGTTGCCACATCTAGTCTGGTGATTCCATTATATATTGAGAACAAGTATCTGCTATGTTATTGATCCTGATCTGGCATCTCGGCTTCATTCACTCTCCCGCTGCCGTAATGCGGCTTCCCTGTGACATTTTCTATAAATACTTTCATGCTAATTGTTCTGATGAACTAATCCTCTATGGTACCTAGACTTTAGTAATTCAAGCTTAGTACTAGATTGTCTGCTAGGTCTCACAAATTTACAGTTGAAATTTATCAGTAAGTTCTATGCTAGCAGTTTCTTCTCTCGCACTTATCTTTGTGGAAATCTCTTCCAGCTTCTTGCTTTTTTCAGTTAACTTTGATCTTCAAAAATGTAAATGCAATGTCAATCGTTATCTTCTGTCTTCTTAATTCCTATTCTTTTATTGTTCTCGATCCTTATAAAATTTTTCTGAGATTCTCACACACTCAGTAACCTCTTGGGTCTTAGTGACGTTATTGCCTTGCTTGGGGTAAAATAATTAAAAAGAAAAAAAGAAAAAAATGCCAATTTATCGCATACGTATTCGATTGTGTATCGCAGCAAAGAAAATTGTCTTGGTCTGCACGATAGCATTGCTAACATTTATATAAATAATAAACGATTTTTTTTTCTATTCTGAATATGAACTGAGATATTAAATTGTTTTTAATGGAGGTAAGAAATATGTTTCTGTTTATTCCCAATCTCAGAAGAGACTATTTTCAGAAGAGAATTATTTTTTTTCTTAAGTTTTGTTAAATTAATGTTTTTTTACTTAAACCTTTTTATGTTTTTAATAAATTAATTTCCTCTTAAAATATAATTGAATTTACTATTTGACTCATGAATAGCATTGAATTATATTTTTTCAGGCATAAAACAAAATAAATTATTCCTTTTGATATTATGCACTTTATTTCGAAGTCATTTTTTTTACCCCTAAATATGGGAAAAATTTCTAATCTTGATGCGAAAATATATTAATACTTTAAGAAATAATTCATCAATGTTTTTAATAAACCTGTAAAAAAATCATTTTTTGTTGCATCAACGCTTTACAGATTTTACTAGTCAAGTAACAGATTTAGGCAAATTTTAGGAAAAGATTTCCACATTAATTTATTTGAATTTCTATTCTTTCTTGTTTTCTTACATTAGAAATTTTCTTTTTTGTTTTTTGTCTGGTGTAATTCTCTATAAACTGAATTTACTATTTGACAAAGACGATGTACATATCATGTTGTATTGATAATGTTATATTTATGAATATGTCCTGAAGATGGTTTATTGAGCCTCATCCAAAGAAACGTCCGAGGTTGACATATTGATTAAAAAAATTAAAACGGAAGGTTTCTAAAACCGTTCTCCACAGAGAAAAGCATAATTCACAAAATCAAATATGCAAAAGGATTTTTGATTTGTTTTTTCCGTATATATTTTCTTCATCAACAAATGTCGGATCTATATCCATATATTTGCTATTCTGTTCACGTGATCAAGGTTAGACGGTATATATATATATATATATATATATATATATATATATATATATATATATATATATATAAATAAATTATATAAAAACAAACAAAAATTGATTTAAAATTTTTTTTTTCGTCGGACATTTACACAGTTACAACCATGTTTAAAAATAGAGCATAATTGTATATAAGGATTTTTGCTAAAAACCCCTAATTTAATATATATTTATATATATATATATATATATATATATATATATATATATTATAAATTAATTGATTTTATTTACAACCATGTTTCTAAAAAAAATACTAAAACCCCTGAATTTAATTTTGCAATTAAATTAAAAGCATTACTGTTCTTTCTTTTTTTTATATATATATATATATATATATATATATATATATATATATATATATATATATATCATATAATTTCTTTTCAGTAATTTCAGTGTTACAAATTTAGTCTGATTAATCTTTGTGAACATTTTTATAATTTTTATACTTTGCAGCAACTCTCAATATATTTTCTTTAAATATTAAGTACATATGCAGGACCAATTAATGTTTATCCTCCCTTGTCATATAACCCGGCAACTTCTCGCCAACCCTGAGGTGGTTGACGAGTAGGAAACGGTGACGGAACTCTTTACCGTTGTTCAGGACAAGTCAACACAGGTACTGTATTAAGTTAAAGTCATCTTTTTGTCTGTCAACTGGACGCTAGTTGGGCTTTCCTATCCATTCTTATTTCCGGCATCTCTATCTCAACCTAACTCACTTGCTTAATGGACATGCTTACAACAGCCCTGAACTTCCGGCTACACTGCTTCCAGCTTTCCTGTCAACCTAACTTACCTGGATTAGGAAATTACTAAATGCATAACGTCCAGACTCAAATAAACTACCCTGTACACTTCGGTTTAAATACTACGGAAGGTTCGCTATCGGAGTTAACCAGCAACTACGCAACGCCAGTACCAGACATTTAAATTGGATATTCGGTAAATTTGCTTTTTAATTCCCAAACGCATGCGTGCTAAATATCTCTTAAAATTTTCCCAAATCGTCATAATTCCGTGTAAATGTACATGCTGAACTCGAATTAACAATTAAATTATGAAAAAACCTACCGTTTTGGAGTTATCGACAAGAAAATATCGGACTTCTTGTTGGTCATTCGTCCGCCATTACTGCCATAATGATCACTATTTCACTGCTGGGTACTTCCGGTGTCGTAAGCATAAATTTTGACCTATTTACTTCCTTTACAGAAGTTCGTTTCCGAAATCAATACGCACTACCGTAAAACAATGTAATTTTGAGGATAAGTGTAGTTTTACTTACAATTAAAACAAAGAAAAACTACAATGTAAAGAAAAGGCTAGAAAGGAATATTTTGGAAAATAAAAGAAAAAAGACAATTTTCGAATATATGAAAATATTGACAAATTAAAAAATAACATAAAGAACAAAGTAAGTAGTAGAGTAAAGCATTTTTTTTTAAATTGAAGAAAAAAACTTTGTAAAGAGAGCAAGGTAAAAGTTTCAAATATATGAAAATAATGACAAATTAAAAAATGCGCAAATTTTGTGAAAAGACAGTTAATTTCGAAAATAAAATTACAATTTAAAATAATGCTAGAAACGAGATACTAGCAGGAACAAATTCTAGTTTCATATATATATATATATATATATATATATATATATATATATAATTAAGCAGTTTCATTTGGGTCCTGGGTACAATTTGCTCGCCTCTGTCAGGAACACGTGAAGGCGCTGATTATGTTTAGGGACTGATTTAATGAACAAAAAACGAGCAACGTAATGCTTTAAGAAAGCAGTTCTGCGTCCAGATCTTTTCACAATATCCTTGGTAGTCCTGCACAATCTTGCATTATTAAGGGAACAAATGCATTTGCATCCCTGGATTCTCCTTCACCGCAATTTGATCTAAGTGAAACCAAAAATGTCTTTCGTGCCAGATTTGGCTAGAAAATGTTGGAAAAGTTGAGTGGACCAGGTGTCGATGTAGAAATCGATGAAACTGTTATCTCAAAACGCAAATATAACCGGGGACGTAGATTGAAAACGGTCTGGCTATTTGGCAGAATCGAAAGAGTTTCGACGATAATGCGCTATATCCGACCAGGATCTATCATTTACAGTGACTGCTGGTCGGCGTATGTGCGAATACCAGACCATGAATACACGCACAAACAGATCAATCACAGCGAACATTTCATTGACACGATAGACCGGAATATCCACACCCAAACAATGAAAAGTTTGTGGAGGGCTACCGAGGACATTGTGAAAAGATCTGGACACAGAACTGCTTTCTTAAAGCAATATGTTGTGGGTGCATTCTTAAAGCAATATGTTGTGGGTGCATTCTTAAAGCAATATGTGGTGGGTGCACTCGGTCACACTAACAGGGGCATAGGCGACTTCTTCAAGTAAATACCCGTGCAATCTTGTCTACATGAAATTAATACTTACCGGCTCTGCTCATATTCTGCATAGAACAATGTCCGTGTAAATTTTATTTTCGTCAGTAAAAGATCAATTTATTCATCACTTGAAAATTCCATTACTAACATTTTGTTGGTAGGCCGTAATGGAACATCTCCTACCTTATGTGTAACCCTTTAAACATACTTGGACGTATTCATTATCATATTCAAAATGAAGCAGCCATAATAACCCATTTTTGTTGGAAAGATTATTAGACAGTATCTTTGAAATCATATTCAAAAGTATAGGACTAATAATTTTTTAAAAATAAAATGACAATTTATATTATTTATTTTTATGTAGTCTCATCAGGTCGAGACTTTCATATGGATATCATATATAGCACCAAACTCGTTCAGAAATATCTAAACTACCAGCTGTATAAAAACAATTACTAAGATTAATTATTAAAAATCGATGAAGCATTATAGATCTTAGTGTGAATCATTCTTCTTCGATCTGCCTAGACAGATTCACAAAGAAAGAATTTCACATTTCACTTATTTTCATGAAAAATATTTTAATAGAAAGCATTTTTTATTCCATTGGCTGCACGGTCAATGAATGCTGAATGTTTCCTTATAAGGAAACGGCTAATATTGTCGTTAGCATTCACATAACCAATATTACTCTTGTTGCAAAACTTTTATGTGTTATTTTTATTCTATTTATTTATCGATTAAAACTCACAGACATGTACGGATAATTTAAAGTATTAATACAGATACAAGATTCGAAACAAGAAAAGTAGATGTAAAGAATCATCCATGAACAAAAACGAGGAAAGATTGAAGATATCAGGAAAGAATAACAAAAGAAAAATACAATAACCTATATTATAATGATAATATTTCTATTTGTGGACGCCATGTTACTGTATCGAATAGAACGTCACATCTTATTGAGATTTTCTAGAGCAATAACGTTAAGTTGATTTAACATGAAGAATAAATCAGTTTCTAGTCCCATTTGATAATGAATGATAATAGTATGAAAGATTCCCGTTCGTTCTCGCCCCGATAATATGATCCAATTTTTGCATTTTGTGTAGTTGTTATAAAATCATATCAGTAGTGAAAGAAAAAAATAAAGAAATTGTTAACTGCTTGAAAAAGGGGTAGTTTAATTATTTTGCTTATTACAAACATTTTATATATAAATATATTATATGCAGCTATGCATTTTGTGCACATTCATACACAGTCATTTTGTTATTTAATCCCCTGATTATAAGAATGCCTAGACATATAGATGAATGTTTTGTGTCTGTCCTATTTATTTATGCATTCATTTCTATCTTGAACTTAGCTGCAATTCTCTTGACACATACACTTCCTCTTTATCCTCCAATTCAATATATTTCTCTCTCTCACTCTCTCTTTCTCTCTTTCTCTTTATATATATATATATATATATATATATATATATATATATTTAACTCTCTGTTGGAAATTTTATCTCTTCCTCAAATAACCCTGTCTCTTCCCGACTTACATTTTTGTATTTCTATTGTTGCTACATACAATCTACATGGCTTTTAAGAAGCTCCGATGCTAGTCGAATCCATAATGTCTGCTGCAGCTTTTGTACTACACAATACAATTTCTATCGAACTAATGATGTATTAATATCACAACGTACAGAATTAAATAATCTCTGATTCCTATCATTTTCATTAATACAGGCCAGTTTCCTGGTTGATAAGGTAATATATTTCTATTTATAAATCATGTCTACGTTTAACATATCTCTATGATTAACGAAATGTACATATATAATGATATAATGATGTGGTCGCATTTAAATTTTCAAGCATTTTACATGTACGTACCTTTTACAGACACAAATTTTAAATACTGACTTATATTTCCATTATTTTAAATGCTTGAAAATGTTCTCTGCTTGCTGACAAGTCATACATTTTCATAATGTTAATAATATTGTTCCCCGTTTTTACTGTCTTTATTTGTTTTTTATACCATATAACTTAAAACATTTAATAATTAAAACTTTTTCTAATTACCAACAGTTTTAATTTAGCATCTACCAGATTTCATTATACAAATCAATGTTTTACGCAAGAAAATTGGTATACAGTAGTCAGCTTTTCAGGATTTTCAAATAATTACCATGCATAATTATACAATTCCTGGTTATGATCTGTAACAATCAAAAATATTTTGTTGGAGGACTTAAGCAATTTTCTGCATTTATCTTCATTTACTTTTAAGAAATATACAATTTTATTGGTGACAATTTTATCCTACAAAAATATATTTTGTCGTCTTGTAAATAATGTTGGTTCACAGTTTCTATAGATGATTCAATCTCTAGACCAATTGTCAGGCCCGATCTGTTGGGATCTTTATTCATTACTATTAATAAGTTAATACTGAAATATCAGTTTTTCCTGAACTTCGACCAAATTTAAAGCTTCTCTTTGGAACGTTAACTTAAAAGTACAAGTTTCGTTGTTTTAATGATTTTAACCAAGATTTTTAATTTTCTGAACTTTTCTTTATTTTTTACATTTTCACCACTATATTTTTTCAACGATTTTCTTGCCGAACAATCCATTTCCTTTTAATTAAAATCAAAGCTCTTTTTGTGACATTCTTAAAGCTAGTTTTGTTCTTGCTATTATCGTGTGAACAATTATCTTTTTATTGTATTTCGATCTCTCTTCATTTATTTCCATCATTGTGCTCTCGTCATTCAGTAACATTGTAATATTATTTTTCTCTTTAGAGGTTATATAATTCTTACGACCATTACGATCCTTGTACATTTTAAAGGAAAAAATAAATATGAAGGTTTTTTTTTTTCTCGCCTGAGTCCATCCTTCAAATCTACAAATCAACAATTTGTCCTTGCATGGAATACTGCTACCATATATGGTCTGGTGCTGCCGCTGGTCATCTGAAGGTCCTTGACAAAATCCAGAGACGGATGTGCAATGTGGTTAGTCTTGATCTGGCATTCCGTCTGCAGTCTCTATCTCACAAACGTCCTCTGGCTTCCCTCTGCCCTTTCTACAATTACCGCTCTTTACTCTTACTCTTACAGTAACACCTTGCGTGCTAGTGGCACTCCCGCCTTGATTGCGGCAATTTGCTTAAAAAAAAAAGAAGAAAAATACTAGTGGAGGATGCACAATCCTTGAATTGCATAATAAAATCTCACGCCGCCAATAAGTTCGAGATATTTTTGTTAAAATCGGATAAGCTGGAAGTCACATGCTATATTTATTATATAAATTTAAGTATATATTTTTATACTAATGTTTACCAAATACAAGGCCCAAGAACCACTCAAGGTAGAGGGTTAACTGTGCGGTCTTGTATGAGCGTAATAAAGGACAAAAAGTTAAGTTTATGGGACTATGCAGGAAAGATAACGGTTAAGCTGAGACTTGAAAAGATCAAAATTGTAATGCTTCGGAAAACATCCTGCCGGGAATCTATTACGCAAAGCAGTAATTCTTTGGAAGAATTTGTTCGAGTGGAACTTACTTCTTACTATAATAATATGAAAGGAATGGGGATGATTCACTCTTATGTACGGAACATGACAGGTCCAAGTAGTAAATATCATGTGTGTTAGGACTAATGAATGTACCTCGTCGGAGCACTTGCCATGGAAATAGCGATAGAGCAGCGAGGGGTTCACAACGTATCATGTGTGCGAAAGGGGTTGAGGATAATTCATATCCCATAAGGCCACGTAGATGCTTTTGAATGTTATCAAGACAGTCAATCTGGGATGGAACTGCCCAGTCAGATATGACAATAATATACTTAACATCTTAAAATGTTACCATTGTATTTTAATACTAATTTTATTGCGAAAATATTGACTTATATAATATGACATAATGTAATCACTGAACAATACATGGAGAAATATTTTAAACCTTCAAAAATTTATTAGTTTATATTTAATTTAGTATTGCTGATATAGATTCCTCGGCAGTATGACAGGATACGTTTATCTCCTATTTGCTCAGTACATTCGTATATTGCGTTTGGAATGATAATATTTGTGATACATAATGCTACATCAATTGATTCTAGCGAAGAATCCAAACAATTCCAAAAGTTATATTCTCATAAGTTTCCTTCTTTTTGCTAGTCGACGCAACTGATATGTTTTCTCGAAATTTGATCTTTGCTTGATTTTGAAGCCTTTCAGCACAGGGGAGGGTGTATCACTGACTCTCTGTCTAGTAATTCCGTTCTGGACACAACATAACCGAAGCTATTAACACTCCTTTGGATTTACATCTCAAGAAAGCAACGCTTCTTTATATTTTACATGAACACAATACGACCAGATATTTTACTTCTTCATTAATGGAAATAGTAACTAAGGATGAAATCAGTTTATCTGGTAGCAGTGAATGCGGTATTCCAATTCATTTGTAATAGAGAAATCCATCGAATTTTTATTTTACTTAGAAATAACAAACGTTCCAATTAAAATATGATGTCATATTTTGTTTATATAGCACTTCATTCATCCTACGATGAAACTTTCTTGCAGCATGCATAGCAATAATATTTTACGCCCACGGAGCATATGCTACTTGTGCACTTGAAAAACCGGCTTGAACCAAGTGACATAAATATCCTCGCATGTAAAGATTAGTAATCTAATATGATATGCCACTTTCATGACATGAAGCAAACTGACTCTCAATCAATGATAACACATTAACATTTGCTACTGTCTTACAATTAGTATTATTGTTAAGCTTTGAGCTATTTAATCCACAGCATTGTTCAAAGGCTTCAGAAGAATGACTATTCCCAGGAAGGGAAATAATTATGACACGGCAATTCACATCGGAAGGATACATTCATTTATTGATTGCTCTCAAAAGAGGAAATGAGGAAAAGGATTTTATGTCGTAAACGTAAGAATTAGTCGGCTTCTACTTTATCTTATTGCTATCTTTTGCCTTTCGTATGTTTTCTGACTAAAGTATAAAGCATATCTCTGTCTTAAGTATAAAGCATATTTTCAAATTCATAATTAATTTTTAATAAATAGTAAATCGTCACTGAAAATAGGTTAGAAGTTACGTATTTCAAGATGTAAAATATGGTACTTCCAAGAAAGTTAAAACTAAACTTTCAGGTTCATTTGCGTAATTAGACAGAAAAAAAAAACATGATAATGACAACCAACCACTACTGATAAGTGTACAGTTTACATGAAATTTATAATTAGGTTTAAACTAAGAAAGTTAAAGTGTATAAAATATGAGCGAATTTCTGATATATAACAATTTCTGTTAATTTCACTCCAGATTTAGTCAATCACTACTGGCTAGTTGGGTGTGTGGCTTCCGGAGATCTACATTTTAAGTTTTAAACATGTTTTTAGCGCATTTATCCAAAAACAGACATGATACATTTTCAGATTTTTTTGCAAATTCTTTCAAAAAGCACATTATGGTGATATTCTAAGGTTGGCTTAGATATGGCACAAGGCCGAAAATATGGAACACACAGTGATGATCGAACTCACTATTCAGTTGTAATTTTTCTAGCAGACAAGCCGACTAACCATTAAAACACGTCGAGATACCCAAAAAGCATATTATTGTTTGTATCATAGTATATTTGTTCAATATATAATGCAAAGTATTTATTTTCAGTCATATTACTGAATCTATTCTATAAATAAAACTTACTGAAAACATTTTCATACTCTAATTATAATCACTTTTTAACTCGATTCAACATTAAAAGTTCAAAAGCCCATAAAACTGCCGTTGAATTAGTTATATATATATATATATATATATATATATATATATATATATATATATATATATATATATATATGTTTAAATTTCAACATTTCAACATACAAATGCGTATGTATAGACATAACACCACCCGTATACATACATGTGTCATAGCCGAAACTGCCCACATATATTTATATATGTATGAGTCCCGACGGACGAATAAGTGTGTATATGTGTCTGCATACATCGATGTTTGCGTTAGTACGATGAATGACAAAACGACGAAATTTCCCCCACCACTTCCACAATAACACCAATACACGCAATCTACATAAACCCAATTTTTTTAAAACATTAATCAGTTTGTCTGACGATCGCTAAAGCGTGAAACCCAGGGTCACAAACTCACATCTATCCAACCAAATATGTTAGCTCTATCTCTGATATTGAGCGCTTTCTAATAAGTACCGTGCATATAATATATAAATAATTATACATATATATATTTATTTATATTTATATACACTTTTCACACACACACACACACACACACACACACACACACACACACACACACACACACACACACACACACACACATATATATATATATATATATATATATATATATATATACCTTAATCTTCAGACCATCTTGGTTTGAATTATGGCAATTGTATCCTTCGGTTTCATTCAAGTTTCTGTCGTCGTACTTGGAAACTTTCTCGGAATTTGAACTGAACCCTTTATCCAATCCAAAATGAATGTACAACGGCCGAGACGTTGTGAGTATAACTACCAAAATGTGTATGCTGGCTGTAATAATAAAATATATAATGAACAATTAAAATATCAACGTAAATTTTTGTCCAAACTCACAATTAATTATAAGCTTACTCACAAGATTCATTATTTATACTACTAATATTCGGGGTATTGTTCTTATTTTTGTTGTTATTACAACGTTTTTGTCGTTGTCCGCTTCGGCCTTCCTCACGTGTATATCGATCTGCGTAACATACGGAGAATTCTGAACTGAACCCTTTATTTAATATACTTTTCTTGTTCCAATGCTCATGTCTATGTATATTGTCTAGTTCTTTTAGTATTGCTCATTTATTGTTTGTCCGTTTCCACTGGATTCAAATATAGACTGCAAAATCACTACGTCACCAAACTGTGACAACGACAACAAAGATGAGGAAAATAGTCCGAATATAAATAGTATAAATAATGATAATTTTTCACCATAGAAATTCAATCAAACATTCAATTGTAACTAATATAGGAGGTATTATCAAATTCTTTAAAATACATTTTTGATTTTCGTTACTATTCTTCACCTAATGTTTGAGGAATGTTTTCTCTACATTCTAAAGTTGGTTTGAGACAAACGGTAAAAGTTGTAAAGATCATAAAAGGCAATATTATTCTTACTTTCTGGCACAGTGCAATATTTATTCAATTATTAATATTTCAGTGTAACAAACATAGAAGCAGAAAGAGACGTAATAATTTTAAATCAAACATTTTATGATAATGAACTCTTATTTTCTTTTCATATTGACATCTATTTTCATTTCCAGTGAGGGAAAATTAAACGTCAGTATATTATGTTTCTGATTTATATTATATTTGTCTTGTATTTCATGTTGCTCATTTTGTCCAAACTGTAATATTTGTTGCATAGATAAATATTTATCAGTGATAACAGACTTTGATTACTCTCACAAGCCAAATGTCTTCTGTTGCTTAATGCACTAGGTGAGTATTCACGTGTTCTTGCTGCAATAGACGCGTAACTGTTTGAATTTTCTCTCATCTTTCCTGAATTGTATTTCCCTTAATTCACAAATAGACATAACTCAATAAATCGCTATGTATGCATGATTGGAATAAAAAGAGAAAAAAAAATAATGAAGAATTCCAAATATCCAGATATTTATCAACCTTCTTGGTAGTTATTTACACTGTTTTTGTTATATATAAACGTATATGCATTTAAAGAAGGAAAATGTGTATATTGCATTGAAAGATGATGGTATCAAATTTATCGTACTGTGTACTATTAAGTTTGCGATCGAGTGTTGCTCGGGTGTTTTTTTTTGTTTGTTTGTTTTTTTCTTGTTTATTTCCTTCATCATTTTGAGCGTTATCACCTTGACATTCCCTTCTATTATTTCGAGTTTCTGGTTTTGGTCTTACACTGACAGATGACAAAATAGATTACAGGTGAACGACATCAGTTCGTTTTAATCAACATCGCTTCATCTGCCATCACACTGGTTTCACACCCAAGAAACGATAGTGAATTAGCCCTATTAAAATTAATACTTTTTCGAGCCAGCGGACTCGTTAATATAAAAGAAACAAAAATATTTTACATTTTAAAATAATTCTATTAATCTGATAAAGATATAAGCTTAAAGCCAGGATTGAGCTTGCGCTTTTAAAAGTAGACAATTACAAATCACATTCTTTTTAGCCCATTAAATGATTAGCTAATATGGCTTTGAATCAAGGAAGAACAACACGAACACAAGAGTAGAAATAACGAAGGTATATTACACGAAATAATAATACAAGATGTGGAAGGTATGACTGTCAGTCTGGTTTGGAGTGAACTACTATCGACTCGACTCGATTCGACCCTCTATCTTGAGAGGCGTAGTATACATAGTGTTAGGAAGAGTTCATTCTGTAATTATAAGTAAGGACCCATGACCCATTAATATAGCCTTTTATAATGGATGACATTGCATCCGAGTATGCCTGCTGACTAGGTCTGCTGCCCAATCCCTGTAACAGATACCTGCTCAGGCACATATGCGTTTGTTCAACACTCACAGATCCCACTTCTGGTTCATACTGCAACTATTACAGGTAGAGCATTATCTGGCGTGATCAACAATCTAAACAATGCCATTATGCTTACATCCTCGGTCACGATGACTTGTGAGTTCGTGTTAACACAACCATCGACGGTCCGAATTTTACTTGTGGTTCCAAAGGTGGATAACATCAACAAATTACCTTCCTGACAAATCAACAATGATGCTATTCGAACTCGGATCTCATGGTTAGAAAATCAACGTTCTAACCACGTACCCAATTTCCTTTTACTACTTATTAAAATATTGTATGTTTTCCATCAAAAAGTAAGATTTATTCAATGTTTTGATACTTTCTAAAATGAAATTACAAAATCACTATACAATTAGCTGCGTATTTAATGGAGTTTTATTCGTCAATTTGAAAATAAAATTATTTTTCTACTAACATCAGCAGCATAATGGAACATGTAGAGATGAAGGTTTCGGAGCTTATAAATAACTTTTCAGGGGACTTGGACGTGTGATTCACACAAATGTATATCGGAAAATATGATATAGGGTGAAGTCTCAAAGGAAAGGGTCACATAGAATATCCATTTTATTAGAAATAAAAATTATATTTTTGATTTAATTACACATTAACCACCCTGTCTTATTTTTATAGATAGATAGATAGATAGATAGATAGATAGATAGATACAAAGGTGATTTGAGAAAATCTCACTTTTAAAATATTCTGTTTGGTCAGTTCTCAGCTTTTTGAAAATCTGAATAAATGATTTTTGAGAAGAGTTCCTTAGTTGAGCCGAGAACTTTTCAGTACCCCGAGCACATTATACGTTCACACACACACACACACACACACACACACACACACACACAGGTGTAGGTTTGTTTGTGTGTAAGAATTCAATTATAAATATATTTGTAAAGACAATATAAATAAAAGGGAAAAGAGAGCTTTTCCTCTTGTTTTATAATATATAATTAAAATTAAAAGACCTTATGCAACTGGAATTTATGAACAGGGATCATATCATTCATATACAGGTTTGGGGTTGATGTATCTCATTTATATTGTTTGCGAAGATGTATTCTCGCCATTTAAATCATTAACCTCTATATTTGTTTTTTGAATATTGAATGATTCATGAATATTATATATATATATATATATATATATATATATATATATATATATAATTTAATGCTACAGAATGTGTGTAATGTTTTGATGCCACAGAATGCATAAAAAGATTTAAAGAGACAAAATTTAGTGTGTTTTATCCTAGGTACCTTTCGGCCAACATTACGTCAGGGACCAACGTTGGCAAAATTCTATCTGAATTTGTATGAGAAAGAGTGAAAAAGTGGAAGAAAATTTGGAATACGTCTAAAAAAATAAATTCACGGTTAAAATATACGTAAGTTTAAGGAAGTATATAAATACAACAATGTGAGTGTAAAACAAGAAAATATAAATACTCACGATCATCCAAATAACTGGAGTGACCGAAGAAAGTTCCCCGTCTGCTTATGGCTGCTGTAATTTAATACAAACAGCTCCCAACAATTGCAAACGGTGTTTAGACCGAGCCATACGCAAAATACAGATTGACAAATTGCGAGGAGCACAGTTCATGCTCTAATAGAAGCTGTCCGATTGTAGTTTCCTGACTGATTGCGAAAAACGAGTGCGATTATGTTGAATTAATCTGATAAATATAGATAGGGGTTGCCCTAGCGTCGTTTCCAACCTTAGACAAGTTCATCCTAATATATTCAGCTTCACAAGCTTTGTAAATTAATGAACTTTTACTTCGAGAAGACAACTGGTCCTTAACGAAGGAAGGAAAAACAGGGGGAGTCCCAAAAACAAACGCAACTTGGCTGAAAAGAAAGTGGAGGAAACAGAATTAGAAACTCCGTCAATTAGAGTTTTACATTTTCTACTAAGTCAAGATAATTTCAAATAAATCGGACATAGTCTAAGACCGAACACAGGGGATTTTAGTTACCATGGAAATGGTAATTCATGTTACAAATTCACTAGCCTTACGCTAAATTTTACATTATTTTACATTTGATAAAAATTTGATAAATTGTATTATTTTCTCATTGTCGGCCATACTCGAAATATCTATACTTTAGTGATTAACCAAAACTGGTTTTGCTGAGTAAATTTTCTTCAAATTATTACGACTTCGCATCTGCATTGAACAACACGAAACAGGCAGTCATTTGTAGATTATCATAACCAGGAAAACTATTTTAATATTTTCACCTAATAATGACGTCGACGGAATAAAATTATTAATAGAGACCTGAATCGTACTAGTAGACTGATTACCATATTATGGAAGTGTTTTTCCATATGAATATAAGTTTAATAAATGTGTATTTGAATGAAAACTCAGTAAATGTTTATTTGATATATTTTATTTGACACCACAGGTTATGTTACATAACTGAACACATATCAAAACGGATATCAGTAAAATTGAGAAATATCGATCCGCTATTTTACTCTATCAGAGTTAATGTTATCGGTGCCAGGAATACGCGTAAAATATTGATTTTTCTGTGCACACCTCCAATAAAAGTGTTATCGATCATTTATTAAATAAGATATATTGAAGCAAATCTAATTTGCTAAATCCAGTCCATTTTAACTATTTATAAATTTAACACATACTTATATACACATGAATGGAACCTGCTCACCTGGATGAGTTTGGCGATGTTCACAAGCATAGTCCTTGAATTTTCATTGTGTAAATTTTGATTTTATTTTGTGTAAACATAGCCAATCGTTAAACTAGAACAACTGAGTGGTTATCTTTGTTTCTGGGGCATCATGTGGCGCAGTTACTTAACCGGGGTATTTCAAGAGATTTATTTATTGAATTTGACGGTGACTAAAAATAGATATAATAAAATAAAAACAAACAGCATTTACAAAGACGCACAAGATTCAGGTTTATAAACCAAGACGATTCAACTGGTATTTTATTCCACTCGTTTACATAAGAGAACTATGCAGATATGTTTTTGCTATAATACAATTATAATATTCATTTTTTTTCTCGTGTTGTCTGTGTGTCAGCACGTCTTAGAAAGATTCTCTTAAAGGCTTTTTTTTTTTCTTTTGGGAAAAAAAGATCGTCTGTCTAAGCACAAACTATTTTACAGTCTCTTATAAGAAAATATGGCAGGTGTTATATTTCGAGTTTGATTCCCCAAAAGATTCGGCCTTAAATACATTCACTCAAATTGTTTGTTTAACAACTCAAAAGTCAGCGACTGTCGCAAAGATTGAATTGCGACACAAAAATAAATTGTAAAACATCAGCTCCTTCAAACAATAAAGCATCTTTACTAAACAATAACGCACTTCATGCCACTGACTTCACACACACAACGCATGACAGAATATTTTTAGCATAAAATATTTGCTTTTTTCCATGTATAATTATCATTCTCTGTGTGAATTCGTATAACTTACGAAAACATAGCAACTATTAACACATAGCAAGTTGATGATAGAAAATGTTTTCATAGTTAATATTTTTTCACCCATTCTCCTAACATCGTAATTCTATGTTATGTTCGATTTCACGCTAAGAGTTTTGAATGTAGCTATTTTCAACACAACTGTGTATACGCTTTTATAGACGATTTACCTTTTAGCAAAACACAAAACTAAATCCCGTTATATTTTTTGAACGCTGAGAATTTGTCTCAGTTATTTGCATCATCATTTTCATTCAGCAAATCAGAAGGGGATCTTGAAAAAATCACATAAAAAATCAATATTCTGTTTTTTCTCAATTCTTTTTTAATTTTACATCAACATAAAAATAATGAATTTGAATTTATCAAATAATATCAAATTAAAATTTATTTTGCATACAAGAAAATGAATTATGAGTGATGCCAGAAAAATAATTATAGAGAGAATAAAAATTGTAGACATAAAATAACCACAACTATTTCATATATATCTTGTAACAAGTCTTATAAATTGTGTATATATCCATGCATTTAATATTAAGGTTTGTCAGAAAAGCTTTAATATTAAATAAATGAGCATCTAAACTCACAGTAAAACAGTGGAGAAATTTAGAGGTACGAGGTGCAATGGCATTTTTGCATGTGAAGGACGAATATGCAACAGAAAGTCACCTTGAACTTATTACTGTATGGTGAACATGTAATAAGCAGGAGGCAGTTATCACTCTAGTGTAGTTCGTTCCAAGAGGAAGAAAAGAATTTGAAAGACAAGCCACTTAAATGGTATGCACTCAGAAAGTAAGATTGTACGAGTTGAAGCATTGCTTCAAAAAGATACACGACGCAAGAATCGAGTTATGACTGTGGAACTTGATTTTCCGAAGATGATTGTCCATAAAATGTTCACAATAAATTTACTGTCATACTATTGCAAAACAGCACTACCCGCATCCACCGCATTGTTTAGAATTTTTTTTTTCATATAAATATCCGAACTAAACATTCAAAATGCATCCTCGGGGAAGCTGATGCACACTGGTAGAAGGGTGGATTGATGCAGTGGCTTGATGCAATGTCCTTTGAGAAGGGTATATATGCGCATGTGCATTAATGGGACAAATAAACAAATCTCGATGCTGATTGTACATAAAATTAGCATAGTAATGCTGGTAAGATATTCAAAATATTTTATTTGCATATAAATACTGAATTAGTAAATGCCCGTACCTTAATTATTGATTGAATGATTAGTTTTTAAGGCTGATCAAAGCTTTTACAGGCTATTTAAAACCAAAAAATAGTTTTAGATGGTAATTTTTAGATAATAATGATTTAGTGATATAAGTCTTACTAATTAACTCATAGCTGGAGAAAAAGAGGTAAATTCATACATTTACCAACGGTATTTGCTCGTATGTGACTATAACGAACTAAGCTGGAATTGGAACTCGGCTCTCCGGTTTCTTATTTTGAGCCATTATCCAGTACACCACCCGCACATACAAACTTACAGCACGTGGTTTTACCAAGCAGTCACCCATCTGCGTATGTACTGACCAGGATCGACGTTGCTTAACTTCGGTATTCATATGTAAACATGTCTTTCAACGTGATATCGTCGTAAGCCCCTTTAATTGTTGGATACTTTTTATATCTTAATTTTAAATTCATTGAAACATTTATTTTAAAATATCTTTAGAAATAACTTATCTTTAATTTACGTTTGAAATAAAACTAATATTAAATTATTTAAAATTAATCGAAAGTGATAGTAATTTTGAAAATATTTAATATCTACGGGTCTTTCCGGGTATCAATTAATTATGCTTTATACTGAAATCTTATTTGGTAAATCAGAATCATTTATGATAACACTAAATTTCTCACAATAAATTTTCCATGCAGTCAACAAAAGTTTATAATAAATGTGTAAGATGTCAGTAATAGAAAATTTTGGCATATAAAAAAATCATTATTTTCAAAGTTTATTTTGAAGACAATTTTGATTCATAAACTATAAAAAATTTGTTTTTTGTTTCTATAAAAATATTGTTTCTTATCGGGATTAAGTGAAATGGTTGAAATAAAAAGAAATTACATATTATTATAAACAAATTAGTTCGTACTTATTTAAGTAAATTACGAACAAGTTTTAGAATTATATTAATTTTCTTTTTCCAAAATAAAAATTGTTTCAGCCATTTATCCTTTCAGTAGAAATGTATCTGTTTGCGCCATGATCGGGATGAACTAATTCAGACATTCTTTTCTAATACTCTTTTTGCTCACTTGGAAATTGAATATTCTTTCATATTTAGATGTTTTATTAATTAAGGTATGTTCTGTTCAGAATTCTCTAAGAGTTTTACATTGATGTGGGTGTAGTTGTTGAAGCATAATTTTAAAAAGTACCAGAACCTGATACACTGATCTTTTAATTCTCCATATACGTGTCTTGCAATTACATGAATCAATTAAAAATCGAAGACTTTTTCATCCTAAATTCGAGATAAGAATTGCTTGCGTTATTTTTCTTCATTTAAACAATCTGTTCTCTTTGTTGTTTTGCATAATAAGATTTGCCGAGCAGACATTGCCTGGTCAAATACACTGACAAGAATAAATGAAATCTAATCAATTGAATCAATCAATTCTCTTCACCGGGTTGGTTAGCATTAGAGTGAAACAAGTGCATTGGGCCGTTTAAGTATTGTTGCCTGACCTCAGATTGATGTCAATTCTTCGTTTGTATCTATTTACTTTTTACTTTTTTTATATCGGGAGAATCAGACATCAACTTCTCTTTGCGTTCGTTTGATGCCTGCAGTTCGTGATAAAATTAGTGGTGGCACAAATCCAGTTTTCCAAAACTTTGGCACACCTCATTATAATTTTGATAAGAAATCAGCATGTGTACTTAAACAAAACTTGTATACTGCCAAAGGAGTTAATTTCTTTTGACCATGCATATATCTTTTGGAATGTTCTTTTTTGATTCTATCACTATAATTTTAAAGAAAGTTAAAAATGAATTTTAGTGACAATGCCTGGAAAGATAAAAGTAGCATGAATTTGTATGATCCTTACTTCTCGGAAAAATATAACACATTTTAATAATTTTTATCTTTAAATTCTTTCAGAAAACTAATAGTAAAAGGCAGTAAAATATTTATCAGTCTAAAATATATTTTATTAAAGAAAATCCGGATGTATTATTATTAATTTATATGGCGTGATTTTAATGTTTAATTTCATTTCTTAAAAAATTATGTTCTTTCAATTTGAAATTTGACAGTAAATGTAATATAATATAATACAAAAAAATCCAACAATTTTCTAATCCTAATGGAAAAATATAATAGGTGCACTTAAGAAGTTTTGAGAGATTTTAATTTCAGGCACTTTTAATTAACCTACGTCACTGTGTTTTAATTAACCTACATGATTGATATGGTTCTAATAAGCCAAATCTTTTTCCAGGATGAAGCTTCGGGCCGATACAGTACTATCCGTCATGCATGTCTTGTCACAGTTGACTGGTTTCACAATGCAGTCGGGACGTGAGACTCGATATGCAATAATGTTTTGTATGAAACTCGGTAAAAAAACGATGCAGAAACCTATGAAATTGTCAAAACTGCTTACGGACTAACTTTAATGAGCTAGGCGGCTGTTTTCTGCTTGCAGAAGGACAGGGATCAGGTGTGGGACGACGAGAGGTGTGGCAGGGAGAGGGTCATCAGGGCGCCAAAGTTGTGTCAACAAAATTCGCAAATTTCTGGATGAGTATGGTCATGCATCTCTTCTGACGATTGCTAAACAATTTGAAGTGTCTGAGGGCATTGTGCACAGAGTTATTCATGATTTTCTGAACATGCCCAAAGTTTGTTTAAAGTTTGTTTCCCAGTTTGATCAGTGAAGATTAAAGCCAGGGGCACATTAAAGACAGCAGGGAAATTGTCGAGTGGATCACTTCGAATTCAATTGTTCTTGGGTTCCTGGTAACCTGTGACAACAGCCAGCTTTACTATTATGATCCAGAGCCAATTGGCAACATTTTGACTCCCCAAGATACAAGAAGGCAAGGCAAAACAGGTGCACTTGGGAAGCTCATGATTATCCCATCCTTCGACAGTAAGTGTGTCATCTACACCCACTGCCCCAACTGCCAGACAATTAACAAATGGTACTACATAGAAGTTTTGAGGCACTTCAGAAAGACATTTCTTCATAAAAGACCAGTAATCTTCAAGACAGGTTAATGGCACCTGCACCCCTGCCATAAATGCATCCTAGTGACCAGCTACTTGGCTTTTATAGGAATCAAAACTGTCCCTCATACTATCTACAGTCCAGACTTAGCCCCATGCGACTTCTGGATTTTCCCTAAGCTGAAGGAGAAGGACAAAGGAAACTAAAAAATGCCAGATACTTTCATTTTAGAGGACTAAAAGAGGGCCTTCCAAAAGTGACTGGAACGCTAATCAAGTGCATTGAAGTTGGAGGATCCTACAATGCGGGAGAGTAGTGTCTTTTGTTGATGTGAGTTAAATAAATATCCTCCGATAAAAGACTAAAAACCTCTTGAGTGTACCTGGTATGCACACACACACACACACACACACACACACACACACACACACATATATATATATATATATATATATATATATATATATATTATATATATATATAAAGATAATCAAAGTTTTTCTCCAAAAAACCTCGAATTATTTCAACATCCCAGCCAATTTTGATAATTAAAATTTTGTTGCTTAAAGCTTTGTTTTCATTTTGCAAGGATAATGCTCCAATTAATTGGCAAAATGGATACGACGAAATGTCAACAGAATCAGAGCTACTTTGGAGAGAGAAAAAAACAATTTCTAGGCTCCGTTTTCTTGTTTTCTTTTTTGACATATATTCGTTAGTGATCAATTCCCTGTATTAATCTATAAGGAACACACACACACACATAAGCACACAATTAAACTAGGCGGCTAACTAAAGAATCGCAAAAATATTTACATTCAAATATACCCGTTTAAAAGACCCAAAGGTGTTATTTAGGTTTGGTGACAAATCTTTTTCAATTCCTAGGATTCTTTATTATGTATGTATGATTAAAATTACTTTTGCAATGAAATGTGGAAATATTCACGAGGAAGTAGGAGATGAGAAATAAATTAAAAGATTATTATTTTATAAAATTATGATACACTTTAATTAATATTAAATGATTTCGTTGCGTTTATTCCGAAAAATATTTCAAGATAAATGTAGTTAATAAAACTAAAAACTAAATCCTTATCACAAGATCATTTTCTATGCAGAAATTAGTAATCTTCACTTCTATTCCTCTCATGAGGACGGCATGAAATACTTTTCAAAATTTGTAATACAAAACGCATAAAAGAAATTATTATAATTAATATTATTGTTGCTAACAAGAAGCCCAATTTCATAATTTGGGCTAGGAATCGTTTTTTGTTCTTCGACAAAGAATACGTTGGCGGTTCTAACAAAGATTTCACACAGATCTGTCAATTTTGCTGTGTTATGGTTTTAAATGCACCTACAAAAGAAATAAGATAATCTTGATTGTAAAATTCATGCTGACATTTATAAATACTTTTATCTTTTAACATAATATATATATATATATATATATATATATATATATATATATATATATATATATATATATATATATATATATATATATATATATATATATATGTTGGTGTTTAAGCGCGTACCTCTCACTATTATTTGCAAATCTGTTTTTTTCTTTCTGGGAGCATTGATATTCTTCCCATATCTTTTAATGCTTTCCTTTCGTTTCTTCTTTTAACAACCAACATATTGTTTTTTTTTAAATCAATTATTGATTGCTTACTTGAGTCAAATTCATCACTTAGGCAACACACTCACACACACACACACATACATATATATATATTATATATATATATATTATATATATATATTATATATTATATATTATACATATATAATATATATTATATATTATATATATATATATATATATATATATATATATATATATATATATATGCTTATCCCTCAATACATATGCATATGTGTACCGATATAATCAAATATGTATGTGTACGTGTGCGCGTAAGCATGAAAGAGATTAACAAAAAGAATCAATGTAAGCATTTATTCTACTGAGGAGCTGATGATAACAAAGATATAAAGAAAGAAATGGAAAATGTCAAATGAATTTCTGATTCATATCAAGTGATGTTTTTCCTCCGAAAATTGTATAACCTATCAAAAGATGAAATCAGTTTTCTGATCTGTTTTACGTATCAGTTAAGGAGTTTTCCTTCTTCTTGGCATCTATCTTTCCCTCTAAAATTTTATTCTATCGATCATACAAGAATTATTCATTTTTACTTTGGCTTTATAACAGAGATAGTGTTCGACCAAAAGCATCAAGTCACTATGAAAATAAAATGGTGGAAATATTTTCTAAGGTGAAACAAATACTAAAAAATGTTAATTGTTTAATTATTAAATGTTATTTTTTGTATAAAATGAATAGCATTAATAATTAAAGGTTTTAGCATTAATCAAGTTGTTTTTATGTCGGTCGTCGTAATGGTCAGTCTTTTGAAACCTATGAAATCAATGCAACTGTCCGTCAAGGCTATCTTTATGGTCCTATCCACATTCTTAGATGAACGATATGACCTAGGGAATTCTCAGTTCATTCATAAATCCCTCTGCACTTAATACCACATTTCTTGAATGCATCTCCAAAAGTCTAGTAGTTAAGTACCTAGCAGATTATCTCTCAACTGATAGAGTTCAAACCAGATCTCAAGTGGAACTCGTATATACGATTCATCACTAAAATGTTGGAAAAACTTTCGGTTCCTTGTATCGACCCAGAAAATACTTAAATCCTTCTGCAATACTAACTTTACAAGAGTTGGATCAAACCAAATATGGAGTATTAATGACATAGCTGGGATGGATCTGCCAAATTCTAACTTTCCAACACTGACAAAGTTTAAAATCATTTATGCCATCTTGTGGCTGGTTAGTTTCGAACCCGATTTCCACAGAGAAAACGTTGCAAACCTATTGTTAATTTATAGCTGCTTCCGTGGCAAATGTTAAGAGGAGCAACATTTCTTAGTTTCACACTTTTAGATCATTACAGCTGCCACATACACGATTAAATCATCCACATTTCCTTCACTTTCTATTGATAAGAATGGGTTTCTACTCGGATAACTTCTTCTCAAGAACAGTTACTTTGTAGTACAGTCCACTGAGTGGATGCTTTCCTTAATCTCTTCAAATCTTGAGGAATCCGTTAAAATTTACCCGGACGCTGTCAAACAGATTACTATTTTTCCAAACATTAAGGCGACTTCTCTACAAATCTATAATTATACCTACAGTTCGGATTAAATCAAAGATGCTGATGACGTATACTTTAGGTAATAAACTTTCGCGTTTCTTCTAAGAATTACTAGATATAACATTAAATCCTGGGTAAAATTTTAATTATTTTCTTCCAAACTAAATGCTAATTCATAATTCATATAAAGATAGTTTTATGTGCATTTATACATATTTCAAAATGACATCAAATGGAAAATACTCCCTCTAGATTTTAAGTATTTTTTAATTTGCAGTATAAAGAACACTAAAACTACTAAAAAGAAGCTACGAGACAAAAATTACTGCAGCCAAAGTTGTTCAAAATTCTTAGATAAGTGGAAATATGGTATATAGAAGCGACTAGTTTGACTATGCAAACTGTTCCGAAGCTCTATATTGATTAATGAATATCCAAGTAAATGAGATGCGGATGTTCCTAATAAAATAAAATAAATATGTTACATAGCTGTTAATTAGCGACTTAAGCAACATTGTTTAAAGTTTTCACAAAAGAATAATGATAACAATTAAAAGTTTCGAAAGAGCATGACATGGTCAAAGGAAACACAAATTAACCTATTTGTTCAGATAGCGTCCGACATATTTGAGGGTGTCATGATGAAAATTATTTCGTCACAGCAGTTACGAATATCGGTTTAAACGTCATTTTCTGTGATATTATAAGCGCTAATGACACGCGTGAAATGCATTTCATCGCCAGAATCTCGAATGCTGAATATTACACTAAAAAAATTTAAAAATAAACATATTGCGTTCACACAAACGCTTGGAAAAACAGCTAATATATGATAATGATCACAAACCTTCTGCTGAGACAACAGAGGTTCTGAAGCCAGATGTTCAATTTGTATAGTATGTCAACGGATTTAAATTCAAATGATTATTTGTGGAATGCAACTGAACAAACGGTAAAAAACGACGAATATCTAACAAAATAATGAAAGACAGAGTTTTGCGTAGGGGAAAAAGATTTTGTGGGGCCAAGGGACAAATAGTATTAAAAAAATAAAGACAGCTACACTAGATTTTGATTTAAAATAACTTCTTTTGCAAGAATGTACTTACATTTGGATACTTACATATTCCCATTTTTTATAACAGAGTTTTCAGGCTGGAAATTTTGGCAATAAATACTACCTAATAATATTTGTTTTGCTTGTATAATGAAAGAATAAAATCCTAATATTCTTTGTTAGAAGAATAACATCTTATTAAAAAATGTTACTTATTTATAGGCGAAATGAAAAATGCAAACAACTTCAAAACGACTCGCAGTGGATAACGAATTTATTTTAGCAAATGGCGTACAAGAGATCAAAGCTCTAGCGAAATGAAGTCATACAAAGATCGATTATCGTCCAAAAAATTGAGGCTCTGTATCTGATGAGACTGAAATAGTGTCCTCTACTCCGTACTCCTTGTAGTGAAGCAAATGATTGATTCACGTAGTGATCCCATTTAAACTACTTGAAGGTAGCAATCACAGAGACTCATCCAGAATTAAGAGAAAGGCATATTTTGTCAGGATAAAAGACTATACCTGTTTCTTTGAAGCTTAGACAAACATTGTCACAACTTGGTTGGTAATTCTTCACTCATACATCGTGTTTGTCAGATACAGCATTTTAAAATGAACATTTATTCCTGTCTTTATCGAATTCTCTTAATAAAAACATTTCAACTCCTGGAAGACTACAAAAGGTACCGAGAGTAGTTCTTTGCTGAGAGAGAAAAACAAATTCTGAGCGTTGAATTATGAAATTTCCAGCATGATACTAAATGATGCTAAATGAGAGGTTTTTTTCATTGAAGTTAATATTGAAAAATATTTTTACTTAATAAAGCGGACGAACATTTTGACTCTGCATATCAAGATGTGGGTGCGTGTGAGAGATTTCTATCCATTTGAGCATATATTTTATAAACGAGTTATCTTTAGAAACTTTCTTTACATTTACATAAGTGTCTACTAATTTATTATTTATTAGAATTGCAGAGAGAATTGATTAATACTTTGCCTGTTTAAAACTGATAGATAACTATGTTTTTTATTATTCTTGGTTTAATTTTCCGCTACATTATATACAGAATAATTCAATAATATACGAAAAGGAATTTGCTGTAAATACATGCGAAATTCTATGCATAAAACTTAATTAATAGTATAATGTTAAGCATGTGCAATCCCCAGCAGGTGAAAGGAGCGATCATTATTTTCTTAAGGACAATCCTACTATTCTTCTAAATCAGATGCCATTATTTTGCAGATTTCTAAATAGTTTGGTGAGATGTTAAGTAAAGATTTACCATTTGTAACTTATGCTTGATTTATTTTAGTTTTTCTCATATTCCGGCTTTATTTCGACTCTCTTCAATTCTTGAACGCCTTCCATGATATTGAACATCGAAGCAATATTTGCAAAGAATTTAAATGAAATACAACGAAAAACTATTTCATATGGTTTATCCGCCGACAAACCCTACCATTCAAATATTTTATCATGCCCGCTAAAATCTATGAATAATATGAAAATAAGAATAGACGGATGTCAAATCTTCTTCCAGTTTAGAATGAAAAATAATATTAAACGTTGCATCTAATTTCTTCTAACAAATGTACAGATAAATACTTGCGTTAAATTCATCAGTTTTCGTTTTTACATCTGCTGAAAATGTTAACTAATTTTTAATTAACAGACAGAAATCCTTTACTAAGAACTTTGTTTGAAATAGCTTTTGATGCCTCTCTTATCTAGATATAACATAAAATAATGCTTACTTTTCCTTTTTGAATTTCTTAGATTAGTAATTATCATTGCTATACACTGACTTATTCGTAGCATCGATTTCATAGTCACAATTTTGTAACTATGTTGTACTATTCACCTTTCTTTATATGCCTGAAGGAGAACGGAAAGTACCATAGTCGAAACATTATGCCCATATGATATAGTAATTAGTAACATAATTAGTTAAGGAGTAAATTTTTGAAATTTAGATATAAATGCCTCTCGATACTTTCACCAAAAATCCGATTTCAACTATATATGCAATCGTTATTTTTCAAAAAGTGTTGAAAACTTTTGCACGCAACTAATAATTCGTAATAGCGTGGGCCATATTTATTTTAGATAGATAGATAGATAGATAGATAGATAGATAGATAGATAGATAGATAGATAGATGCATGCATGCATGCAATATAATTTCATGATTATCTGTATCTTTTTCACAAACAATATATCAAAATAACTGCAGTTATGTCAAAAGCTATTGCTTTATTTCTTTGGAAACTGACTTTCACGATTCCCAAGCAATGTAACAAATCCACCTTTTCTTTCTTTTATCGCAGAACAATAATAAAAGAAACACTTTTGATGGAAAATCCCTTTCACTTGCGCCATTGGTTCAAAGGACACTATATTTTACAGTAGTGTCAAGAAATGGATGGCTGCCATGACACAGGTGAGTGACACATCGTTTCTCTGTATTGAGTCACAGCTGTGCTGGAAAAAACTCTCATATGTCTCATCTACACAATACTTATCTATATGTTAACCAAATCTTTTCTTAGCAAGAAAATATCTACAATATTGAATGGGTGATTTGTTTAGAAAAAAGTTATATCTTTTTTCTTCCTATCTGTGTCTTTTAGAGTGCTTCTATGCTTGATTATAAATGTGACTGTAGTCATGTTTTTACACCGAGAAAATCTCGAAAGAAGATATGCTATATCCTTAACGTACTAACGGCTTTGCGAAATTTATTACGAATGTCAGAGATATGCGATACATTGTCTTCTTAAGAAATCCATTGCCTTGAAAGACTAGCCCGTTAAAATAATTTGAGACGGATTGATTATACACTAGAATAGGAAAGTCATCTCAAATGTCCTTCATCTTTCTTGGACATGAATGAAGGTTTAAGAGACTTTATGCAGCAAGTGAAAACATTTATACGGATTCAATATTAGAATATTGTTTCGCATGTATGAATACAAAAAGATAAAACCAAACTGGTAATTAGACAACTTTAAAACTGTTTCTGGTAAAATTTATTCAAGAAAATTAACATTATAAAATCATTATCAGAAGAAACAAATGGATAAAACAGGATGAAAAAATAGAATTTAACTCCAGTTTCTAATTCTTAAATCAAAACTAAAAGGATATTTACGACTTTTTCATGTTTATTAGATTTTCCATACCAACCTAAAATAAATTAATATTTTTCGAATTTGAATTTCTAAAAGAAGAAAACAACAAACACTGCATTTTGATATTTTTATAACCATATTGACCAAGATTTAAATCAGCGCAATTTTGAATGCCTTTCATTAAAGATTTGACAGCCTTTCATTTGCAAGAAATTACTTTCCCTAATTAACACGGCTTCGTTTTGCTTTTGATTTCGATTTGATGGCGTTGTAGCGATTCGCCCCACCCCCAAGATGACATTTTTTTTTATTGTTGAAGCACTGTAATTCATATCACAAATACAATGCGTGCCAAATTATTATAGAGATAACTTCTTTCTAATATTTCAAAAACCGTCCAATCAATTCACACAAAATTTTCACACATTGTTGGCAACACTGAACTGCGCAATCGCTGAAATTTTTGTACAGATCTGCGCAATGTAAACAAATTGGCACCATATTTATTATCAGCACGGTGATTTGAGCGTGCCAAATTATTAGAAAAGTATAAGAAAATTAGTGAAAAGATGGTCCTTAAAAGCAGTTTACGGAATGCTGAAAAGAAAACTATTACCTCAGAACTCTCAATAAGTAAATCTACCCTAGAAATTTTTAAAATGATAGGGAAGTGTCATCAACAGTGAAAAATTAACCGTCGACCCTACACAAGTACTAAAAAGGGCATATAAAGGCAAGCCGAGGGTTATTTCACGTCGTCTCATGTCACAACTTAAACGAGAGGCCCCGAAAAACCCTGGACTTACCAGTCAAGAGCTTTTCAGTCGTATTGGGGATCCTACTGTGTCTAAAAGTACTTGGTGTCGGTATCTGAGGGAAATAGCAACAACAGTCAAACCTGTATCGAAGCCTCCGTTGACGAGAAATCACATTCAAAATCCATTGAAATGGGCCGAGGACAATATGAAGATTGACTTCTAAAGTTTTGTTCACAGACGAAACTCGAGCAACACTTGATGAGCCAGATAAATGGTGCAAAGGCTGGGTAATGAACGGACAAAATCGCCATCAGTGTTTGAGACGCCAACAAGGCGGTGGGGGCATAATGATCTGGGGTGGTATTATTGGAAACACATTAGTGGGCCCATGGAGAGTACCAGATGGCGTCAAAATGACTGCTGATGCATACATAGCGTTTATGAAGGAGCCTCTTGAACCGTGGATGAAAAGGCAAAGAGTTGCCTTCAGAAGAGTCATTGTTTTTTTATGCAAGATAATGCTCCCTCACACGCTGCTCACAAGACTACTGAATATTTGAAACAGTTAGGCTTCGATGGACCTCGAAAATGAAGTGGCCAGCAAATTCTCCGGATTTGAACCCAATCGAAAACCTTTGAGCATCATGAAGGAAGACTGTACGCCAACGGACGACAATTCAGGAGCAACGCTGAGTTGTGTGAAGCAATTCTTGACATATCTCGCGGCATTACAGCAGATGACATCCTACAATTAACAAATTCTATGGATCGTCGACTTTTTCAAGTAATTTCAAAACAGGGAAAGCACATTCCCTATTAATTTGTTTAAAACTGTTCCTTTGTTTGTATCTGTTATTATTTGTTTGATTATCTATTTATTAGCTTCTTTTGATCATAAATATTCACGTTCAACATTAATAAACGTTTTGTTTGGGCAATTCTGGGAATTTTACTAAACCTTTCTAATAATTTGGCACGCTCAAATCACCATGCTGATAACAAATATGGCGCCAGTTTGTTTACATTGCGCAGATCAGTACGAAAATTTCAATGATTACGCAGATCAGTGTTGCCAACATTGTGGGAAAATTTTGTGGAAATTGATTGAGCGGTTTTTTGAAATATTAGAGAAAAGTTTATCTCGATATTAATTTGGCACGCAGTGCAAAACTATTTTTAAGGAGAAATTATGATAGATTTTCAACGACTATTTTTCAGTATAAAAACATTATCAGAAGATAATGGAACGGAACATAAAAAGTTATCTAACTACAAAGTTTCTAACACTTTGATTGAAAATAATATGTTTACTACCTTTTGAAGTTGTGGCTCTTCGTAATACTAATAATAATCGGTGGCTTTCAATGAAGATAAGGTAACATCTAGTCTCTGCTCTAAAATTCTTGCCGATTTTGATTATACTGTCATATGCTTTCCATTCTTCGTCAGGCTCCCAGTTCTTTCAGTTTCTTTGGTTCTTCAGGACTGTTCAAAGAGTTACAACAATGCCATGTTCAACAAGTTTTAACTTTTATGGAAATGTACACAAAATACGGCCTACGAACTGCATGAGAGCGCGAGACTGCATATCGTGACTCACAAGGGCTTTTCAAAATTGTAATTTTTTTGTGTGTGTGTGTTCAGTAGAATAAATTCAGCGACTGATCGCGTACGCAAATATCAGTTTTGTGGGGCTATGACTTTATACGCTAAATATTTAACTGTCATTGTATCCTTTAACTTTCCGGAGAAAAAGAAAAAGAATTATTTCGCCATCTCTCTTTCTATATATTTGTTTCTATCTCAGACATATTGAAAATCCTATTTATTGATTTCATCCAGAATAAATTCGAATCAATTTCTTGTTTGCAACACAGTAGCGATATGATTGATTCACTGATTTCTTTTTTATGGTTTAAATAGACAAAAAATATTTTAGATTCTAAGAACACTTTTTTAGATAATAATTTAATGATACAAGTCCTACTAATTAACCCATAGCTGAGGGAGTTGTGGTGGATTGATACCTTTCCCAAAGTTACTTGCTCGTAAGTGAATATAACGAAACCGACTGAATTTGGAACACGGCTCTCCAATATCCAATTCAAAGTAATTATCCATTATACCACCCACATATTCCAAGGTTACAGAATCTGGTATTCCCAAGCGGTCACCCATTTAGGTAACGACCAGGCTCCACCTTACTTAAAATCGGTGATCGTACGGGAACCGTTGTTTCAACATGATACAGCCGTAAACATAGATAGATAGATAGATAGATAGATAGATAGATAGATAGATAGATAGATAGATAGATAGATTTATTTTTTACGGCCTATCAACATTTTGCAGGCTATTCAAAGCCAGAAAATATTTTTAGGTATTAAGATCGATAGTTTTGTTTTTAGATAATAATTATTTTCTCATATAAGCCCTACCTTTAACCCATAGCTGGGGGGGGTAAAAGACGTGGACGCATACCCCTTTCCCAACCTTATTTGCGCGTAAGTGAATATAACAAACCCGACTGGATGTAGAATACGGCTATCTCCTATTTCTCAGTCCGAGCCGTTATCCATTAAACTCGCGCACATCCAAACTTGCAGCACCTCCTATTCTCAAGCAGTCACCCATTTTTCTACTGACAAGGACCGATGTTGCTTACCTTTGATGATTGTAAGAGAACTCGTGTTTCAATGTGATTTGGCTGTAAGCCCCAGTAGCGATAAGTTAAGATGTTGTAACTGACCTGAAATAGACGGTTGGTCATTCATACTAACTACGTTGGTTTAGGTGTAGTTGTCTCCTATTACTATTAAGTCATTGAAAGGGTCTTTAGTTGTGTAAGCAAGGAGTAGGGTTATGAAGAATGGCTTTAAGAGGAGGAATTGCAATGACCAATTATATTGATTGTTTTTCTCAACTATGACGTTGGTGAAGAGATTTTCAGCGTCTCGTGAAGCTAGGACACCACACGTCGAATCAATATCTGTATCTACTGCAAGAAAAGTTGTGTCACTGTGTCGTGTCTGATAATCTTTCTCGTCAAAGTTCATCTTGCACATTAATAAACTTACCATTTGTCCGTGCATTGAATACTGCTGCCATATCTGGTTTGGTGTTCTTGACAACATCCAAAGTAGGATCCGTAATGTAATCGATTCTAACTTGGTATTTCGACTCTAGTCGCTTTCTCGTCGACGTGTACTGCTTTCTATCTGTCTTTTCTACAAATATTCTTATGGAAACTTCACTGACGAAGTTTTTTTTTTTTCCGGGGCCCCGATTACATGAATTGAAACGTGATACTAGACTGACATCTAGGTTTCACCCATTTACTACTGAAATAGCTAAATGCAACCTCCACTTCTACTTCAACTGTTTTTTTTCTCGCACTTCTGACCTGTGGAACAAACTTCCATTTACGTCCTTCCCTAATAACTACAATCTTCATAAATATCAATGCAACGTCAATCGCTATCTTCTATCTTCTGAAACCCATTCATCTTTTGTCCTTTCCTCCATCTTCCCTTTTCTTTCACTTTCACTCTCTATAACCCCTTGTGTGCTAGTATTTGGGATATGATTGGTCGAAGAGGAAAACTTGAATCATGTGTTTTTATATTTCCGTATCCAGGTTTGTAGTCTCCAATATTATTAAATTTTAGACTTCCAACCTCTATATTGTTCGCTGTGTTCACTTAATTTTTGAGTGATTTAAGGATATTTATGTTGTTGTTTTTTAAAGACATCCCAAAATAGAGTCACAGTCTTATTCGCTGTCGTGTGCAGACTAAAATTACTTCTACTTTCACGCAATACAACTTAGAACACAAACACTGAATACACATAAATACACACACATATCACTAAATCTTCATAACAAATGACTCCGTTTTTCAAATGTCAATTTGTGTCCTATTTTCTTGTATGATTTATATATATATATATATATATATATATATATATATATATATATATATATATATATATATATATATATATTTGAAAAAAAAGGTAAAACTTATCTTAACCTACGTGTTTTGTCCTCTGATTGAATTTATCAAGGCAAATATGATTTGCTTGATAAAATCCTTGGGAGGACGAAACGCAGGCTAAGATAAGTTTTCCTTTGTCTTTATTCAATATTGTCCTCTTACAGATATACTCTATCTAAAGTCCCCCCATATATATATATATATATATATATATATATATATATATATATATATATATATATATATATATATATATATATATATATATATATAACGCAAGAAATTATCCTTAAACAAACTGGTCTACACCTCAACAAACCTAATGCTCCTACATTCGTATTTCGTTTTATTATTTTGTTCTAATTCTGCCCATATTATTATTTTGAGAGGGTGTATCACATGATAAACAATTTAACTTTTTGTGTATGTAAAAGATGCAAATAAATATTGAATTCATTTATTTTATTTTTTTATCTCATTGTTGACATTTTCAATCAATTGACGCTATATTCGGTATCGTCTCAGTCCGTTCTCAGTTTTCTGATTTTTTTCAATTGCTTTTAGTCTCCTCTTCGCGGTTGAATTTTTACAGCACGATCCCCATTTATATGTTGTTCGAATCGGTGGGGATTAGATATTATTATTATTTTTTTTATTTCCATATTTTTTTTTATTTCCATATTTTTTTTTAATTCGTTTTCAGCATTAATCAACTAGAAAGGCCGTACCCAGAATATGAAATATTTTATTCTTTGTTTGCAACTAATTCTGCTCGATTGACTTAGACATGAATAACAGTTCAGATTTCTTGTTTTCATTTGTTTGTTTTGGGGTGCGTGGGTGTTTGTTTTCAAGATTTTCTACTTTGTCGCAGTTTTCTATGTTTGCAAGGCTGAAGGTGATTTACAATTTCCACTGAGCCACGGTCTTCTCTGCTAAACACGCTTGAGTCAGTTCTCTGTAGCTACATGTTTTGTTTCTTTCTCCACAGAGGAAACAATTTCTTGTTTGTACACACATACACACACACCCGAGCATGTTTTATTTTCTCAGAAAAAAAAGACATCTGTATAAAACTTGTAGTGACATTTTAAAACTGCAAAGTATTTTAAATGTTAATAAATGTGGAAAACATTTCGTTTTAAGTTGAATAAATAATAATTAATTCATACAACAATAAAAAAAACATTTGAAAGAACTTTGATTTCGCTTGCACAGTCCAAACTTTAATAATTAGAAATTATTTTTAAAATGACAAAAATATGGTTGATCATGACAGAAGATATTCAAATACATAATAGATTCAGTCTAAGATGAAGTCGGAAAACGAAAATAAAAATACGATATGAATCTATTATTTTATTTTATTTTAGTAGAAACTCGATTCTATATAAAGCCGATTTTTGTACGTTTTTCTTATGAAATTCAAACTGTTCTAAAATCGATATCTTTAATAAAATTATTTGTAATGTTTCTGACTAATTATTGTACAAGTAAGCGGCAACTTTTCTTATATGAAATTATGCATTTTCTTAAACAGATCAGGAAAAATAAGTAGCTTTCTAAATTTGTATACGTGCCCAACATACGAGGGTCATTCAATAAATAAGGTGAATTTTTCGGTATAAGGACTTCTAATACAGATAGAAGCTTACTTTTTTTTTAATTTTTTGTTTTACTTCTTTTTCACATGGATTTAATTTCTTTTGCAGATTAAAAACAACTTTGAGAGATTTGGCGATTAACAAAGATGGCCGACCAAGAAGCATGCAGTTAGTTATCAAGTTTTTGGTTCCTGAAGGGTGCAAACCAGTTGAAATTCATAGGAGAATGTCAACTGTGTATGGTTCCACATGTTTCAGCCAAAAAAATGTCTACAAGTGGGCTAAATTGTTTAAAGAAGGACAGATCAGTGTTGAGGATGAAGACAGGCCTGGGAGACCTACAGAAGTGAGATCTCCTGAGGTGATCGAATCAGTCAATGACCTCATTCAGTCTGATAGAAGAACTACTGTGAACTGCTAAGGCAGGTCAAGAAAGACATAAAGAACAAACGCAGGGGTCATCAGTCAGAAGGAGTCATCTTGCATCATGACTCACACAGCAGCCCAAACGGTGCAGACCATCAACGAACTGGGCTGGGAACTGCTCCCTCATCCCCCTTACAGCCCAGACCTTGACCCTTCAGACTTTCACCTGTTTGGTCCCTTGAAAGCGTTCACGAGAGGCAGGAATTTTAAAAGTGACGATGAAGTCAAAAGTGTTGTGAGCGACTGGCTGAGACATCAGTCCAAAGATTTTTACGCTGAGAGAATACGAAAGCTTGTGCACAGATGGGAAAAATGTGTGACAGTGCTGAGTTTTCTACGTTGAAAAAAAAAATTAAGCTTCTATCTGTATTAGATGTCCTTATACCGAAAAAAATTCACCTTATTTATTGAATGACCCTCATATATATATATATATATATATATATATATATATATGTGTGTGTGTGTGTGTGTGTGCGTGCGTGTGTGTGTGAGAGAGAGACAGAGAGACAGAGAGAGTTGTCAATGTCCGTCCGAAGACGTTTAGATCATCTATTTCAAATAATATGCAAAGAACAAAGAAAAATAAAAGTTCGTGTTGTTGAATGTTAATGAAAGCTTGACAGAAAATTTATGAAGTAATAGTAATGACATACTGAATTTCCGAAACCATTACATATCTATTATTAAATGAAATATACTTTGACAGTTGATTTGAATACTGTAAGTTAAATTAGTTTTTTTTGTGATGTTCTATCAAGGAAATAAAACCCTGCCTCATTCACATCATTTTTTATTACAAATAAAAAACTAAATAATTATTTTTTCAATCAAATACCAATGATTTACATACTCTTGATGATTTAGTTTACTGACATAAAATTAACGTTGACATAGGCAATGTAAATATGTTACAAAAAAACTAGATTAGTGTTACCATTTTGAAATACTATAACGTTTCCTTATTATTTACGATTGTAGTTACCACGATTTTGAATATAACCTGTCTTCTATTCTTTTTTCTAAAAGAGTAAATGTCACTATGTAACTTTATCATTGTATAGACTAATAAAATTACGAGACCAAATCTCCAATCAAAATTATTGTTTATGCCTTTTTGTACTTCGTGAGTGTGAGGGTGTGTGGTTTTGAGGACTTTCTTTGAACATTGATTTTTTTTTTCACCGCGAAAGCCCTCTCTGATGGGTCGCTTACAGACATTCATTTTATCTATTTGTCCTGCGTGTGCACATTGAAATCTCAGCTTGATCAACCAGCTGTTTACATAAATGGGTAGCCACTGACATGCTCTGAGGTCCGATTTTTTCCTCGTGCTAATGAGATCCCCTTCCAGATCAATCTTCTTTTGATTCTTTGTTGTGACACTGAGTGCAAAGCTTCCTTTGGAATCTCTTACGATATGAATAGTAGACAGTGAGGTCAATACAGATTAACTTCTCTTATAAAAAAGGTTCCTCCGTGAAATTAATTTCGATCCAGGTATCTGGTATGTGAATGGTAGTATAAATGGTAGTGTGAATTGCATACTATATTTATTCCATCTTACATACTAGTTATTACGAATAAATTACTAGTTAAATGAAAGCACATTGAACAATATCATTACTAATTAAATTATTTCAAAGATAATCTTTCACCTAATGTATTCTACAAAAATATGTAAGAAGATAAATAAGTAGCGTTTCATTGCAATGAACTCAGTAATGCAATGTTATTGACTGTGCCCGTTACTTGAAACGTTGCTTTCTACAAGCTAAAACTAACCAATCATAGAAATTTCTTTCTTAATTAGAATTAATATTAATCAATATTTTGCCTTCAGAATATTATTTCTATGTATTTATTGTACAGTATTGGAGTTGTCATATGATCGACATGAAAATGTTAATGAATATTTTATGACAGCACAGTGGAAAAAACATTGTCGAAAAGTTAGCTCTTGATAATTTAATATTTTCTTTGTGTCATAAAATATGAATGCGTTGTCTAATGTTAGAGAATGAATTATTTTATAGCAACACATCGATATATGACATTTCTTTGAAAATAAAATCATTTATATAGGATAAAGCAAATACGATCTTATGGGAGTTTTTGTTTTTATTTGTGACACATTTCCCCGTTAATATATTTATCAGATATAATTCTGTTTATATATTTTAATATTTTGTCATATAGCATAAGATTAGATAAAATAGCATGGCAGTTAACAACAGCTATCTTTTATTCTTTTATATCAGGTAACAAGATTTGGATTTTGACTTTATGATACACAAATGTATAAGTGCATATTAACATCAAGTAAATGAGATATATTTTAGTCTGTAAAAGCATTGTATAATTTGTAGACATTTCAAATATTTAATTTTGTACTTAATTAGTTAAAAGAGCTTCATATATTAAGAATCATGTAAAAAGATTACTTATATAAACACCGTTTTATGTTGAAATTCCTTAAACAGTTGATATCTATATTATTTTATACATAATTATAACTGGAGTGTAGACAGTTGCTTATCCATTGGCCATTGAATTCGATAGGATATATAAGTCTTATTTATATTATTGTAAATAAAATATGGATGCTTTCCTAATATTTAATCAGTCTTAAAAATAACTCTATTGTAGCATATTAATTATGATGTTAAAATTTCCACGTGTTTCAGAATAAGGACGATCTAAAAACGATCTTTAATCATTGATCCAAAAGTATGCCGCTTTCAACGTTTGTAACAATGTGTAGTTTAATATATGCAGGTTCTCTGTTATACATATAATAAAACACCTATATGGATTTAACATCTAATAAACTCGAACGGGACCACCAGCAATAAAAAGCAGTCTTTTTGCGGTCGTTAATTACCTATAGTGGCGGGGAGAAGAAAATTTATTGCAGATATATTACCAAGTCAGAAATAGGCTTTTTAGGTCACAAATGAAATAAAAATTTATCCACGTTAATTTCCTCGTATTTAGCTGTCTTATTTTAAAACTCTTCACATGCAAAAACTCTCCAGGTACAAAAACTAAGCAAAGTATTATGAACCAGGTAAGTTTCGCTATAAACAAAAATAAGTTGGTTGAATTGATATGGAATATCAGTCCTCCTGTATAACACTGAATGCTAGACAACAACATCTCAGATAAACAGGTGACTAGAGGCAACAGAAGTGTGATTCTACAAAAGGATGCTGAGAATAGCATGGACAGAGCTTTAAGCAACAAGGAAGTTTTAAGCAAAATGTGAACGAAAAGGACTCTTGTGCTTAAGGTCAAAAGGGACAGTTATGACCTAGAATGAAAAATGTTGGCTTGAAGAATTTGATACCCACAGTGCATATTGATCACAAGAGGGTAGAGGGAAACGGCGATTAACATAGCTGGCAAGCTTTTTAAATGGACAATAGAGTATGAACTGGAATTGATAGTAAGGGAAAATATTGCTTAGAGCTACGAAGGATAGGAATTTGGGAAGAGCCATGATCTCTTACGCCGTGAAAGAATACGCCAAATAAACGAAAACTGTTACACAATTTTCACTATTGGTACAGAATTTTCATTTGACTCTACATTGATACGAACAACCACCATATGCACAAAACTAAAAAGATATTAAAATTACAAACTGAAAAGTCGGTTTTGCGACCACTACATCCGTGTACCAAATAGATCTAATAAAGACAGCGGAAATCAGAAATCAATCAAATAAGTACAAGTTTGCGTCCAGATGAAGTATTGTAATCGGACAACATTTCATATTTTTACTTTGTCACAATCTATGATGCTGCAGTCAGGTGTGTGGCTATAGTTTCTTTTACCACCAACATCTTCACACGACTGGTGATCGGCGTAGTACCTCGGAAGCGATTTTTAGTAAAAGTTGTCATTGTTCAGTTGTGGACCAAGTAGGTTGAATCGTTACGCTCGTTTCCATAGCCTTCTCGAAGCTAATATATTAAAGTTGGAGTGTTTCCGCCTCTTGCGGAATATTGAAGTTTAAAATTTTGTCACCGGGAAACAGATGCTAAACAGTAAAATGCATATAGTATGAATTGATTAATTTTATTGTCCATAGTAGGGAAATTTTGTCGAATATTTGCCAGTGAAGGAGAAAGAGGAAACGAGTGAATGAAAAACCTCATATTTTTAGTAGTTTGAAGCTCGTGTGTTCACTAAGAGGTAAAAAGTCTCATTGAAATAAAATTGAGGGAGAAACTCCACATAAAATAAAAACTCTCACCTTCCGCTAATTCATTATTTGTGTCCAACAATTCCCAGTCGAAAGAAAAGTCATTCAAGCCTGCTACATCTACTTTGATAAAAGAAACATTTTTTTTTTCACTTTCTTATCTTTCCTTTTTTATGGTGACGAATCGTACTTCCCTGATCGAAACTTACAACTTTACCGTAATATAAATGCAACCGTTCGTTGATCCTGTCAAATCACTGAATCCTGTTTCTTTCTATTCCTGGTGACAGTTGTTTTCAAATCACTACTATTTATATAATTTAGTTTATTTTTCGGTTGTTGAAGATTTTCAAATAATAATGAAGCATTTGTAGTTAAATGCATCAGATATTTATATACTGTATTTCAGAAAAAAACGTATTTCCTTGAAGCGCCCATCCTACTCAAAACACCTAGCATTCTTTATAGCATCTTCACCATGAGCCATTTTTAATAAGGCTAACGTTAATCGAAATTTATCAATACTCCTACAAACCTTGATGTTAAACAGCTGCTCCTGTTCTATTTGCTCATTTTTCGACAAGAACATCGCATATACATTTAAAACTTCTTCTAATACTCGGCAACGAATGAATCAGCTGGTCTGCGTCTAAAGCTTGATCATGTCTGGAGGTACTCTCGTAAAATTTTTATCTGACGCATCACCGCAATGTGATGCTACGGTTATTGTCGTAATTAAATTCTAACACCTCATACATACTCTAAAGAATAGAAAACATAGTTATTTAACAATATTCAATCTTCACAACAAAAATGCTTGTTGCAAAATGGCTAACTATAAGTTGTGTGGATTTTATGCAAGTTGACAGAACTATAAACAAACCTGTGACGTACTAATAGTGCATTAAAAACAGACACTCTTGAAAGAAAATATAATGAATAAGTGGGAAGAAAGATGGAAAATTTGTTACAACTTTCGAATTATAACTGAAGTTCATTAATAACGTTTTGCATATGAATAAAATGTGTGAAACTGAAACAAAAATCGACATTTTATTTGAATAAATCTCATGCTATGGCTGTGATTTAAAAGAAATTTCTTGAATTTATTTAGTGTTTAAAGTTAAAAAATAATGACTTAAAAAATGTTATGAAACATTTTCATTATTTGAACAAGTTCTTTCTTTGTTTTACAAAGAAAAATTCATTAGTCTTTGTTTGAAAACACGGTATTATGCTTTTTAAGGTTAATGAAAACGGCGAAGCAAAGCAAAAGTTTTGAAGGAAAAGTATGAAGAAAAAGAAATTATTTTCATAATTATGAGACGAATTTATTTCTGTTAATTTCAAACATATTTATATTTTTATTTTAAAATATTTTGTTGAGATTGTTTTGATTATTAATATTGATTAGAACGCCTTCAGTATTCATCTGCTTAGAATTTTTTCTATTTTCACAATCTCATTCATTGCTAAATGCCATTTTCGTATTCATATACATACATTCATATATACTCATTCATACTCCCAAACTCTAGAACACACACTCACGCACAGAAACACAAGTAAAGCCATGTACCACAACGCGCATAATCACACGAAAGCACACACACGCAAATATATATGTATTCTCAAATTAGAATAATTGTTAAATCCAGAATAACTTATTCATAAGACTGTTTTGCATGTTTAGCTTTAAACATCACAAAAAAAAAGAAAACCAAGAAAATGGATTTTCTTATAAGATGATGATAAATTGCCGCTTGAAGAATATTAGCGCGTTTAGAAACAAAAACAAAGATTTTTGTTGCTGAAAAAATTAACCATAGCATTTTAAAATATAAAAGGTGAAATAATGGAAAAACTTAAATTTTCATATCTTGCTATATGATTAATTTGTAAAATTTTCTATGTATTCAATTATTCTAATCTTTAAAGATAAATAAAATTCAGTTAGCAGTTGTGCTGTTTAATGGTTCCTAATGTTGCACATAATCCGGGCGAGATTTGAGATCGTGACGTTATAAATGCAACGTAAGAAATTTTGTGAGATGTTTTTTATTTAATGCAGGTTTGCCATCGTGATTTATTTAAAAAGACTAAGAGAAATCGAACAAACTTTTAATTAAATTCTGATTTTAAGGTTAGTATTTTAAAAACATTTACTTTTGGAAAATATGTTTAAATACTTGATTGTCAGAAAAAAATATTATGGTTTACAATAATACATCTTTATTTTACAAGTATATTCTGCAATATTTATCTGGAAAGTACGGATTTCATTGTAATTTACCCGTTTCAAGTGAGTAACTTCATGAAGTTATGAATTTAACAAATGTTATTTATAAGCAAAAACAAAGAAACGAAAATGATGATTTATAATTATTTTTATTCACGCGACGTTCAACAGTCGTGATTTTCTAGTGACTTAGGGCACCGTATGATCAAGTGGACTGTGATGAGAGACATCACAAATTTACTATTGGTTCTCATGATGTCTCTCATCACAATTTTACTGTTGGTTCCAAATAACCCACTGGCCAAAAGTAAGGAGAATTAAATAAATAAATACAAATTTTTGGGATTAAGTGTCTTTCGATCGGAATATAGTAAATTCCGATCGTAAACTTATATAGTCTGAATGCATTCTAGAACTGGTCAGTCATGAGTCTTCTGTTGGTACGTAGAGAGAAAAAATGAGAGTTGCAGTCGCATCTACTAATGGGAAAAGGGACAAACGGAATTCTCGTTGGCCGAAGTGAAGGTCAGGCCCGTTAGTCAGTCGTAAGAGAAGATATATGTAACCTCCAAGATGTTCTAAAGATCACTTATTCAGTCCGGGCGAGGTGAACCCATGAATAAATACCAAGTTACCCATTGAGAACAGAAGTTGCGTTTTCTTTTCTCACTCTAACTATATTTCACCTTCCGTTCCTTTGTTGAACATACACCGGGTCTTACTCATTTTTTTTTCACACCGACTCAAAACCAGAATCGAAATACGGCGTCGAGTAAAAGCTAACTAGTTTGCGACAAACTGATTGAGTACCTGCCTGCACGTTAATAATGAGGGAATCCTAAGAGTTCAACTTAAAGCTTACCTCAATTCGAATGCCGTTTGATGAAGCTAAAACAAAACTCTTCCAAAGACAAAATGTTTTTTTTTCTTCTTGCATTTCGTGAATTATGTGTTATGAGCTATATTTGGTTGGTTGTTTGGTTGATTTTGTTTAGCGGCATATTAGCATCTATGGGTTATTTAATGCCCAGGCAATTCAACTACAGATAGTATGTATTGTTGGCCATTCTACTATAAAATGTGTTTCTGCTCATTTTACTTTAAAAATGTATTGTTGGTAATTTTACTATAAATAGGTATTGTCGGTAACTTTATATAAAAATGCATTGCTGGTATTTTTACTATAGATATGTCTTTTTATACTCTCATAGTGTTTTGTTTTTGTTTTTGTTTTTTTGTTCACTATTTCCCCACAGCTGGGACCCTAACAAGTGCTACCGCCCTGGGTCAGGGTGGAACAACAGCAATTAAGGAGTGGTTTCACGCTTCTCAAAGCGTCCACTCTCCCGATCAGAGGCCTTCATGTCGGATGCAGTTTATCGTTATATACAGGACTAATGGGAAAATACGCTGTCATGTTATCCCCTAAGAACTAAATCAGTTCATTTGTCACAACAGTATTTTAAATCGTGTGTGGTCACCAAGATAAAAATGTCGAAGATATTTACCCTTCTTCCCAGTGGTTTGATTTTCGAAGCATAGCTTAGATGTGGCTCAACCCAGAATGTATAGAGCAATATGATTTTCGAAGCGTAGCTAAGATGCGGCACAAGACTGCATGTGGGAAGCACCGATTGAGGATCGAACACACCACTCACTCGTAATTTATCTAGCAAGACAAGCTCGTTAACCATTGCAACACGTAATGTACCATCTTCTCTCTAGTGGTGACACCATGTGATACAAGGTCGGTTAACCGCAGTTAGTTGTTTTTTGTTTAGCAGTATATCCACCTCTATGGGTTATTTAATGCCGAAATCTAAATATTTTATACGCAATTTTATTTTATTTTTGGCGATAATAATGGTTTAGTGATACACGTTTTACTAATTAACCCAAAGCTGGAGGGAGAAGAGATGGATTCATACTTGTCCCAAGTGTATCGGTACGTAAGTGAATATAACGAATCTCAATTAGAACTCGGCTCTACGATTAATAAGCTGCGAGCCATTATCTATTACACCACCTGCACATCCAAACTTACAGCACTCTGGTATTCTCAAGCGGTCATCCATTTAGGTACTGACCAGGCTCAACGTTGCTTAACTTCGGTGATCGGACGGGAATCAATGTTTCAATGTGACGTGGCCGTAAGCACTGGTTAACCGCGGGGTGCTTATTTACATGTATGTAGGCCAAGGTAGAAAACTGCCTAATTTCTGCAACCACCATCATTCGGGCGCCGGAATCCACCAGATCTCCCTCTTTAGGTAAGAATGTATAATGGCTACATGTTCTATCATTGTATGAATTATTACAGTTAACACTCTTATATTCATTAATCCATCAAAACAAAATATTGCATATCTTAAAGTCTTTCTATATTTGGCTCGTAATATAAGAAAAAAAGAAGAAAATAAAAAACACAATTTTGTCATTGTTTAATTTTTTGGAAACGTTTTAGAAATCATTGATTAATAATGCCTTGAGTTGTTTTTTCAAGTATAAATAAAGATGGAATCTATTGATTGTATGCTGTAGTGGTAAAAATACATTCAAACAGAGAGATATTCTATTTGATTGCGTTGCTAATAAAGCAAAATGGGAAGCAACGCGTTAAGTGCCTGCAACCTAAGTATGTATAATATATCTCTACTTGATTACTTTGAAACAGCTGAAGTATAGAAATGTTTAGATCGATAAAGACGGGAAATTACGCTCTGGAGGTGTTTTCCAGTTAAAAAAATAATGTAGCAATCACCAGACGCTAAGTAGAAGGAACTTGAATGTATAAAAGATTTTCAATCTCTTCCAAAACAAAATTACTGCTTATATTCATGAGTTACTTTTACTGCGAATTCGCATTAAAATTATTGTCGGTTGTATCGTTGTCGATGCAACTGAAAATCATTATCTTGAGCGACACAAAGATAAATTTAACATTGGTCAACGTGAATCTGAAGAAAATAAATGTTAAAATATATACGCCTAGGTTCCTATTTAACTACTGAAAGACTAAATCATATTATATGTTATGTGAAAACCCATGAAAGCCACAATTCTGACGTTTCCAAGTCTTTTCTTTTTTTAATTTTGAAGCCTTTCCTGATATTGTATCATTGTGTATTTAAAGTTTCTCGGAAAGAATTAAAAAAATATGAAATACTATTATATTGATTTCGCATTCATTTTCTACGACAGATCAACACTTTGCGGTTTGTTTTTAAAGCCAGTGAATATTTTTAGAGTGTAAGAATATCTGAGAGGGATGATAATGGTTTAGTGATGCAAATCTTACTAATTAACCCATTGCTGGGGTGGAGAAGATGTGAATTGATACCTCACCCAAGGGTATTTACTCGTAAGTGAATATAACGAACCCAACAGGAATTGGAACTCGGCTCTCCGATTATCAATTCTGATCTATTATCCATTACACCACCCACACATCCAAGTCACCTGGTATTCTTAAGCGGTTACCCATCTAGATATTGACTAGGCTTGATGTTGCTTAAATGCTGATTGTTTGGGAACCACTGTTTCAACGTGATCGTAATCCCCAAATTCTATTACAAAAGTAAAAAAAAAAAATAACACTTACATATGTTGTTCTTTAAGTGTATCTTATCATTAAACCACGGGAAGCTATTATAGTAAAGCAAGACTAAGTTATCCGATTTAATAAATGCCCATCTCTTGTTAGGACAATTCGAAGTATTTGGCTTTTAATTCCTTTTGATTCCTGGTAAAACAGGCGAAATGACTTTTTCATTTCGTCTATAACATTACCGATTATTGTGAATTTGTTTTACTCGCAGGATTTTATAAAACTGAATTCATACTTCGCGTAAAAGTTTCAGTGTTTAACTCATAGTGTTCTTGAATCTCGTGTAATTGATTGTGAGTGTTTTAAATAGACTTAAACAAGATTTTCAATTAAGCACTCACCTACTCTTTCAATCATTGATCAAGCAATACAGAACTGACCAATAGACGGCAGACTGAAATCGAATTCTTTACACAGAATGAGGCTTCGTCCTTATCTTCTGCTTCTGCCTGAATAATTTCCAATTATAACGGATTTCTTCGATCTCAGAATACAGGCGATCACTGCATAATTCGCTTCCAACGCAAATACACACACACACGTAATAAATGATAAACTTATTGCAATACTGAAAATCTATTGAAGTACTCAGTAGTAACCTAATCTCACAAAATTATTAAGAATGTTTTAAGTTCGATCCTCGTTGAGAGATCCGCGCTTGTAGCTTGAAGAAGATGTTCATTAAATTGTTCGTAATTTTGGGGATAAAAGCGGAGATAATGTTACCAATTTAGATCAAATATATAAAATCTAAATCGATAATATTTCTTATTCTTATAAACGATGTACATCTACAGAGATGTACATTCCTTAAATAGGGTAACTGAGACTTGTTTTAAAATATACTATATATATATTTCTTTGTAAACTTAACATGTAATTTGTTTTCAGGTACTAGGCTTACCCGGGATTAAATCTGAAATGTCTTTTAGAAATGGGTTTTATATAGTCGAATCCCGTTATGGTAATGTTAATAGTAACATTAGCTGTTTCCTTATAAGGAAGCATTCAGCATTCATTGACCAAGCAGCCAGTACTATCATCGGTTGAAATGTATAAAAACTTTCTTTTAAAACAGTTTTCCACAAAATAAATATCTCAAGTCTACTAACTGTTAGCGATTTAGAAAAAAAATTCATTTATTTATTTACAACTCATGATTTAACGATATTTATTTTTTATTATTATTATTTCTTCATTGGATGTATTTTCCACACACGGAAATAAAATCTAACCAACGAAAGGGAAGCAATCGATATATAATAATTGAAACTACTGTAAATTTGAAAAACACCTTTATAGAAAAGATAGACAGACATATAGAACATATCTTTTATTAAAATTTTTACAGTCAACAACCTAATATTTAACGTCTATGAAACACAAATTAAAGCCCTCACTCGGATGTTGTACAGATTTCATTCATCATTGTCGGAATACGAACTTCCAAGCTTTCTCTAATAAATTGCAAGTATCTCAATAAAATATTCAAAATGAATTTGTGACAATATTTTTTACATAAAAACGATTCATAGAAACTTTAAAAGACTAGCACAGTTTATTTCTGATACCAATCTTTTCAACTTTAAATTAATTGCTACGATTTTGATATTTTAGAAAAAACTTACGAACACCAACTGCAGAACATTGGGAATGGAAATAAATGATCGTTCTATTTTATTTGTTCTTTTTTTTTTTTTTTTGGTGTTTAATACTTTAACATAACGGACAATATGTCCTGTTAAAAAGTATGAAAGCGCGTGAGTCTTGGATTTTTACTTAGTTTATTTCAAATACAAGTATCAGAAATAGAATTCAAGAACTAATATTTTTCTAAACTTACGCTTCAGTACATCAGCAATGTCCACATAAGCTGGCACAAACGAATTTATCATATTTTTTCGGTGAACTTAGGGAGGCTATATAAATACATTTTGGAAGTAAATAAAAAGCCAGGCTGTCGACAAAACTCAAATTCTGAAACCAAGCGGAACGTTCTGAAAACAACTAATAAATCTATTATTCTTCCAGCATCTCTTATGTTAATTCTGTTGTTCTTAGTAAAACTTTTTATATGATCTTTCATTTCTTTAAAAAATTAAACCTTTTAGCTCGTATAAGACATCAAATTCAATTTTCTCTTCTCTTGCTATTTCCATTCTTTATTAAAAGAAAATAATATCCTTTTTCAGATATCAAATACTTAATCTCTCTTTTATTAGTTACGTACATCTCTTGATAATAGAGCAGTTTCAAGCTTGTTTTTTTTATTACACACATAAAAGTATTATAATCTTAATTATCTGCTTTAATTTACGCCATTTCCTGTATTTCATTCAAAAAGTCCCAAATCTCACCTAGAAAGAGGATTTTTGTTGTGGTAACATACTACTACTTCTTATAAGACGAAAAAATTCTAATTCAAATTCCTCTCTTAATTTCCATGCAGGAGAGGTCCACACAAATGTGAAAGGTTATGAGATAAATCTAAAAATAGACAAAGTTATATCTACAAAAGAAAGTTATAACACACAAGGAAATACATGAGGACGTGTTTAAGGTAGTTTTTCAGTGCTCCCCTTCCTATACAACTGTGAAGAATTGAGCTGCAGAATTCAAGCGGGGCAAGGACAGCACAGATGATCCTCAATCAGGTCATCCAAAAACATCAACCACTGATTAACAAGTTGATGCTATTCACCTCATGGTTTTGGATGGCAGACGTCTTACTGTCCAGCAGATAGCTAAGTCAATAGGCATCAGTTCTGATTCTGTCTATACTGTTTTAACTGAGATCTTGGGTATGAGAAGGCTGTCTGCAAGATGGGTCCTAAGAAAACTGACACCAGAGAAGCTGAAAATGGTTGAGATTTCCAGGACAATTCTGGCTCCGTTCAAGGACTACCCTGAGAATTTCCACCGTAGATTAGTAACTACAAAAACCTGGGTTCACCACTTCGAACCTGAATCAAAGATTTAAAGCAAACATTGGAAACACTCTGATTCTCTACCCCGACGGTGTTCAAGCAGTTGGGATTTCTGAAGGTGTAATCATGATAGACTAACTGAGAAGGGGAAAACTATGGATGAACAGTACTATGCATCAAAATTAAGACAACTGAAGGAAGCAATTAAGTTAAAACATAGAGGGCAGGTGTGCTCTTGCTCCAGGATAAGGCGCCCGTTCACACATCTCAGGTTGCAGTAGCCAACTGTAATTGCTACCCCATCCTCCTTACCAGACTTAGCTCCATCTAACTTCGTCCTGTGTCCTAAACTCAAAGCCAACCTGCGTGGTTGTCAGTTTGGAAACAATAGTTATATGTGCTGTGGAGGAGTTTTTAGAGGACCAGAACGCTACCTTCTTCTGTGGTGAGATTGCAATACTTAAGCATCGTTGAACCAAATGCATTGATGTCAAGGGGAACTATATTGAAAAATAGTGAAAAACCGTCTTGTTCCTCTAACTCCTTCTGGGTGAGCCTTAGAACTTTTTGAACAACCCTCATATTCCAAAGTCATTGCATATGCCTCTATGAATGCTGTTATGATTGGAAACACCAAAAAATACCCGGACATTCTTCCTGACACGAAAACGGGGCTCGATACAAAAACTATATCGTTTTCAAGTGTTTAATACATTAGATTAGATTCGGCAAATATTTTTATGGAAAGGCTAAAACGCATGTCAGGCTTCACAACGTTTGCTTAATTGATAGCAAGCATCCAATAGAAGGTGGTAAGATGAAGATCAAAGAAAAACAAATTAAACACACTTTATGTGGAAGTAATTTTTCAATCTTCGGTGAACACAAGAATCAGTGATCTAGATTAAATCTCAGCTGCCTTAGAAGATTGAAGATTAGAATCTTCAATGAACTATTGAAAATATTTTTTTCTAAATTTAGGGATATAAGCAAGCGATTTGAGAAGAGATTATCATTAATTAATCCATAATTTGACACTATCTCATGTATAAAAATATTATGCACACACACACACACACACATATATATATATATATATATATATATATATATATATATATATAAGCAATAAGGATTTTGTTGTTTAATCGATATGGTAACTGTCGCGCTGAGACAATCTTCCTAAGATAAAAGTGATAGGTGTTCGAGTCTTAACGAAAGCATATTCAATATTTATCATTTGTGTGTCTACATACGACTATTGAAGGATGGCGGTGGTCGTTGTTATGAAGATATTAGAAATTAAGATTTACGAAATACGATCCCAAAATTCATGATAGAAAATAATATAAGACATCTGAGAAATAAATAAGAATTGTAGAACTTTTAATGTTGGTGTAAAACATTTACGATGATTTTGCTGCAGGCGAGCGAAAAATCTGGTGTTAATTTCTTGTGTTATTTTTTATTGCTGAAATCTAAAATAATGTCTTCCACTTTGCTAAGTTCGAGAACATATTGTCTTGTAGAGCTCTGAATCAAAAATCAAGTAAGCAATCTAAAAAGTGATGTAATCTCTAGCTGAATCCACACTTTCTAATAATTCAATCCTTAGCCATGCAACAGACCTCTTTATACCTCTTTATCTCAATCTCCTTCTCACTTATCTCCCTTTTGTTCATTGTTTTATTATATTTCTCCCCGTCTGTCGTCCATTCCCTTCTTATCTGTGTTTCTGTTTTTCTTTATTCCTACACTTAGTTAAAGAGCAAACACTTTATTATAGAAATCTGTTTCGATTTATATCTGATTATAGCCTGTGAAATGAAAGGAGACAGGCGAAGAGTTATTTTCCATGACTTGACTGTATATATATATATTCATATTTTTTTCTTTTTCACTGTCATTCTGCCGATGACCTTCTCCAAATGAAGAGAAATGGTATTTTCAGGACACAGAATGGTCACTGATTGAGTACATAAAATAGATTTAAAGAAATAATGTTCCATCCGAAATAGATTTGTATCTGAGTAATATCGAATGTCGAAGATTAGGAATCTTGCTTCAGCGAAGATGAGAGGAAATAGACGGAAAAACCACTCCCGAAATATTACAATGAAATGTAAAATCGAAAAAATACATAAAACATAATTATCGATACTCAGAAACGAATCTGGCTTCTGCGTACATTTTTTGTTGATAGAAAAAATAAACAGTAAAGTTAAGGAAAAGAAAAGCCTAGAAACTATTTTTGAGCAATTGCTTTCTGACATGGACACTCAAGGTAGAAATAGGAAGTAAATTTGGAAAGTGGGCTAACAGCTTGTATTACGATTGATGGATTTTCTAAAGAGAAAAAAGTGAATTCCTTGATGAATAGAAAAGATATAGAAAATTATATAACCTTATCTAAAAACAAGAATTCTCATGTCCGAATATGAATTACAGAAATAAAGGCAAGGAAATAAAGACTGTATGAAGAAAGAAAGAAAGAAAGAAAGGTTAAATATATTTTGCATTAAAATACTTTATATCTAGTTATTCTTTCCTTTATTTTATGAAAATCGGCAAATAAAAATTTAACTACCAATTGAATTTGAAATCGCTACGTATACCTATAGAAACTACCTGATGTGAACAACGTCTAACATAAATCTATGAAAGATGAAAAATAGCAATATTATTCATTATTCGATTTTTACGCTACGCCATATCGTCTGTACTTAGCACTAGTCGATGTAATAGTAGTAAAATATCTTAAAAATCTTCCTTGGCGAAATCATAATGCGAATTCATTATTATCCTTGATGCTGGTTTAAAGGTCGTAAAATATAACAACGACCTGGTCATTCTAATAGGATAATGCAAATAAATGAGATGAAAAGAAAATTTAGAATAAAAACTAACATTACGTAATCAAAATTTTTCGAGCAAAAATACAGTTCTTTGTAAAATCGGTATTTCCTTTCCTCAAAACAATGTACTGTTTCTCCTTAAAATGATGGATTCATAACAAGTGAAGCAATGCATTAATATTAATTTCGCATGTTTTTATTTTCTTGCCAGGCGAAGATTTCAGACTTTATTACATGTCTCGATTAAAGAGACATAATGAAAATTTAATAATGTCGGCATAATTTCTTCTGCTTAACAAATATCTGAGAGGAAAGAAAACAATAATGCTGTATTTCCAACAATATTAACACGTCCAGCATCAACATAATAAGAATTGTTTTTGCCATTCACATTACATTCTGTCAGCATAAGAATTCATTTTCGTTAATTAATAATAAGCTATCTGATGTGGGGGCAAAGTTGGGACCACAGAAGTAAATCACGGAACACGGATTAGATGTAAGAAAGATATATTAACAACAGGTTACACAGATAGTGTAGGCGGAGCTTACTATATGTTAATGTCCAATACTGGTAGTCGTACGCGGCTCTCACTGTCTGTCTATGTCACTCTCTAGAGTGTTATGTCGCCTACTTAATATAGGCCTGGAAGAGTATTATGTAGGTAGTTTCCGGTCTCACAATACACCACTTCCAAAGAGTTTTCTTTTTGAAAAGGAGAGAAAAAAATAAAAATACTTTTTCCTCTTGGGATTTACGTCGAGCGATTGAGTAAATTTCCTTTTCCTTCCTGAGCGTCGCACTTCAGGAGAGACTTGGGGCATGTCGAGATCGAAGTGATCGAAAATTACGTCGATCGGCTCTTCACAGTTATTTTGTAGTGATTCCTCCGATTCCTTCAAACGGCATTTTCTGAGCTGGTTCCAATGGAGTTTGTGAATGTTTTTTGCCATTATCTGTAACTACACAATCTACCACGCCAAAACGCGCGAATAGCTCGTGTAGAAATCCGATCGTGCAGTTTGTGGTTGGTCTTTTACATTGTAGGACCTCAGGCCATTTTGAGTGGCTATCCACAACAATGAGATAGTATATGTTGTCCATAGGCCCTGCAAAATCGACATGAATTCTTTGCCATGGATGGTCTGTGTTTGGCCATGGTTTGCACGTCGTGTTTAGAGCTTTTGCTGCAAGCGCGCATCCTTTGCATGATTCTATCATGTCTGCTATGTCCTTGTCCATGTTTGGCCAATAAACGTAGCAACGCATGAGGCTTTTCGTACGGTTCTTCCCCGGATGTCCCATGTGAAAATCCCTGAGGATTTTTCTTTGTAAGCTGTTTGGAATCACTACGCGGTCATTATATAGTAGGACATCATCGCAAAGGGAGAAAACTTCCGGCACCTTGGGGTCTTTGTTGCGAATTTTGCTTTTGATTGATTGAATGAATTCATCCTCTCGAGACTCCCTTTTTATGTCGGCCAAATAACTGGGAGCTCTCTTCTGGTACTCGCGATCATGTTTTTGATTTCACAATTTGTCCTTAGAGTAGCAATGATGGAGTCTTCAAAGACTTCTGTATTTTTTGGATTGAGTCGCGATAAACTGCCTGCATGGCAAATATTTTTGGATGTTAGGAACTATCTTGAAATTATAGTTTAAGAGAATCGTTCCCCAACGAAGTAGTCTATTTGCAGTATAGACTGGCAGACCTTTTTTAGACCCAAAAATTGTGATTAGAGTTTTAGGGTCCGTCTGCAGTATGAACCGTCTACCATGTAGATATCTGTGAAACTTTGTCACAGCGAATATTAACGCTAGATCCTCTTTCTCTATTTGGGAATATTGTTTCTCAGCTGGAAGTAGAGATCTTGATGCGCGAGCCGCAGCTTTTCGCGAACCGTCTGGCAGTTTATGCAGAATGCAAGCACCAATGCCGTACGAACTTGCATCACTTGCGACTATGATGCCGAGACTAGGGTTGTAATGGGTGAGGGAGAGGTCTGAAGTAAGAGTTTTCTTGATCTTCTCGAATGCGTCTTGGCATTGTTTGTCCTTTTTTAAAAGTTGGTTGAGAGGCCCTCTCAAATTTTTTATGTTCTTAATGAACCCTTGGTAAAAGTTAGCAAGTCCGAGGAAGCTTTGTAACGCTTGAACGTTATCTGGGGCTGGCATGTTTCTGATCGTGTTGGCTTTTTCTGGATCCGGCCGACGACCATCTTTGTTTATAATGTGACCTAAGTATTTAATCTCTGGTAAGAAAAAGTCACACTTTTCCTCCTTAACCTTAAATCCGTATTCTTGTATCTTTTCAAATACGTTTATTATATGGCCATAGTTTTACTGGTAACTAGTATATCATCCAAATAGGCTGTTGCGTAGTCAAGATCGCCCAGCATGTCGTCCATGACCTGCTGGAAAATTGCAGGCGCAACCTTTACTCCAAAAGCCAGTCTATTATATTTGTACAACCCTCTATGGGTGTTTATGCAGAGCAATTTGTAACTTTCTTCTTCCACCTCTATCTGAAGGTATGCGTCCGAGAGGTCAATTTTAGAAAAAAAAATTCCACCATTGTGTTTATTGAAAATTTCTTCAGGGTTTGGGAGAAGATAGTGGTGATCTTGCAAGGCATCGTTTAACCCCGTGGAAAAATCTGCGCATACTCGTATTTGATTGGATTTCTTTTTTACGTAGACCGTAGGTGCTGCCCACTCGCAGAAATCTGTTTTTGACAGAATGCCTGCTTGTTCGAGTCTATCTAACTTTCTGTTGATTTGCTCTAGAGCAGCGAAAGGGACATTCCGTTTCTTTTTGAATACCGGTTGTGCACCGTCCTTCACCTTGAACTTAGCTTTCATTTTAGTACATTTCCCAAGGCCGCCAGAAAAAAACCTGAGGAAATTGTTGTTTGAGTTCCTTTTTTAGATTTACCAAATTGGACGTTGTACTTTGTATCGTGTGACAAAATGTACTCATTGGGCAATCCCAAAGATTGAATTTTTCTATCCAATCAGTTCCAAATAAGTTAACTGAAGTTTTCAATACGTAGGCTTTGAGGTTTTTAGTAACTCCATTTAGTGTTACTGTAAGTATTACCTCGCCTAAAATGTTAATCTTTTCGCCAGTTACGGATTTTGCTGTTTTATCCGTTTTTAATAAGGTCGGCTTGTTCAATTTTCGACAAGTACGCCAGTTAATGGTTGAAAGATTGGAACCCGAGTCAAGCTGGAATTTAATGGACTTATTGAAAATATCCACTGTTACATAATTTCTTAAATTCCTATCAACAATATTGTCAGATTGAGCTTGCCTAATTTTATTTTTGGGTTTTCTCGTTCTGTTGGCGTACCAGCACAAAGTTAAAGTAAGCCCACTTTTATTGAAATTTTTGCAATATTTTTTGTTCTTAACTGGACAGAATTTCATCCAATGCCATTTACCACAATGGTAACATGGTCCGGGCGGTCGCTTTAACTTATTTGGGTTTTGGTTACAGCGGAATTTAGGACATGAGATTCGCCTTTTGTCTTTTTGAGGGAATAGGAGGTAGACTTAATTCTGATTTTATTAATCTGAGTCACACCTGATTCCTCGATAGTGTTTGAGTCACACATAACAGATATTACTCTTTGACAGTCCTCTACCAGTTTTTGGAGAGTCAATCCTTGTTCGTTCTCAAGCTTGGTCAGTACCCGTCGTCTGACTTCGGCGTCTTCTGCTGATACTAGACCTTGTGCGAAAATCAAGCACTTGAAATCATCGGCAGTCAGTTCAGCTAGTTTAAAATCATTACAGAGCTTGTTTACCGATGCTGCAAACGTTAGAAAATCTTGCTGGTTGTCTTTGACTGTGTTCAAGCATTTCCAACATTTGTGGAACAAGGTTGTGTTAGGCCCGAATAGTTCCGATAGGAGCTTAATAGTCTCTGAAAAATCCAAGTCAGTCGTTTTATTGGATAGTATGAAGTCTACGAACCTACTATGTTCTGTAGTTCCCAGTTTTCTCAATAGTAGACGTACCTTTTTTTACTGGACCATTGTTCACAGTCTACGTTGAAAATATATTCGTAGCGCTTGTAAAAAGCGTCGAACGTTTTTTCGTTCTCTGGTACGTATTCAAATGTTTCCATTGAATTGTAGATTGTACTCTGGGAGAATATTGTATATTTTTCAGAGTTTGAGCCTTTTAATGCATTTACGAGTAATTCTTTAAGTTGTTTCTGTTGTAGTTCAGCATTCTGAAGCGTAATTTGTTGGAATTCCATTTGTTGTTTATGTAATTCCAAAAATAGTTGTTGTCTTTCTTCTGATTTTTGTTGCTGATCCAAATTTTCTTTTAACATTTGGGCAACTACTTTTTGAAAATCTTCCATATTTAGACAAACAAAAATGACAGCGATTATTTGTTGCTTTGAAACTCGTGCACCAAGGGGAGGGACACAAAACAATCTTGATAGGTTTTTTTTCTTTTACACAAAAAAAATATGGACAGACAATTAAACTAAACTAATTATGTGTTTAGCTTTTTTGAGATTCCGTGGTTCCGTTAATTTTAACGTAATTGTATAATTTTTCACCACACTTATGTATTCTTTTTTTCTTTTCTTTTTTTTTTATAGAGGTACAAAAAGAGAAAACTCACCTCAGTGAATTTGAGGGGAGAATAATTTTATGCACGAGTTCAACTCAGTTACATAAAAAAAAATTTTTTTCGATATTTTTTTTCGAAAACTTGAGTACAATGGTACTTCTGCTCTTGTATTGTCAGTTTGTTTTACAAACTGTTTTTTTCTATGTGTGTGGGTGTGTAGAAATCGTTCTCGTATTGTACAGACTTTAATATTCCGTAGATGTCGAATCGCTAGTTCGTCAATGCTGTTTGGTATCGGAATATATTGTTTATATATGTAAACGCTGGGTGTTGCGTTTAAATCGCCAATGTACTAATACCAGCTTAATTTCCCGTTCATCTCTACTGTGGGAACGTGTGGAGTTTCTGTGTATTTTTCGAGTACTGTCGCTATTGATATGGAATGAAATTCTCGAATCTTTTCTGTCGCCATTGTTGTGGGACTGGCAAGGTATTGCGGTTTTCGACGTGAATGCGTTTCTCGAATTCTTCGTCTACACAGATGTGGAACTGGTAAGATATTGAGGTTTCACCGTGAGTGCGTTTCTCGAATTCTCGTCGCCACTGATGTGAGGGCAAAGTTGGGACCACAGAAGTAAAACACGGAACACGGATTAGATGTAAGAAAGATATATTAACAACAGGTTACAGAGATAGTGTAAGCGGAGATTACTATATGTTAGTGTCCAATACTGGTAGTCGTACGCGGCTCTCACTGTCTCTCTAGAGTGTTATGTCGCCTACTTAATATAGGCCTGGAAGAGTCTATTGTGTAGGTAGTTTCCGGTCTCACGATACTATCTCACAGAAATCTTAACTAAATTTCGCTCAGCATAGTTGCAGTATAAGCCACATGTGTTTTCTGGGGATGTTGAACAAACACAAATGTTCCTGATCAGACGTCTGCAACAGCTTCCCTAGTAGGCAAGCATACTCAGCTACGAGCGACTAGTGATTAATTCAATCGTTTTTTTTTTTTTTAGTTAAATAGATACTCTGTCTTTTTTTAAGAGTATTTATTTCGCCAATCAGCCTACACACATAGAGGGCATATCCTATTTATTAAGTTTTTTGGGGGACGACGCTCGGTAGACGAAATAAACGCTGTTCAAAAAAAAAAAAAAAAAAAAAACCAGAGCGTCTACTGGAATATGGATATCAACCAAAAATAAAGTTTAAAGTATTAAAAATAGTTCGGATAAAAAAATAAGATCCATTAATTCTTTGTTAAGGTTTCGGACACCGAAACTGAACAGATATTGCTTTCGAGAAAACCTGAAAAGTGAATGTGCAACTAAGAAGATTGCATGAATATGAAGCTGTTAAAACACACTAGATCAGACGGTAGTCTCTCCTGCAAACGAGGACATTGATTCGAATCCTGGCGGAGTGCACATTTTCTTTCAATTTTTTTTGAGTACGTGGGCAGGTTGACGAAATAAATACTTTTTGCAAAAACAGAGAGTCTAATCAAATAAGGGTAGCTACTAAAAATAAGGTTTTGAAGTAATGAAAATTTGTCGGATTAAAAAAAATAAAATCTATTTATTCTTCATATTTATATATATATATATTCCAGCCTTTCCTTCTTCACACGGGCATATGGGAAATTATGAATTTGCTTATATGCAGAAAAAGTGAACAATTAGTTATCTGGAGAGGTGATAAAGTCATGACTACGTTGGCGTAAGGCTACGCGTATACGAGAGTAGGCTGAAACGTTCATAGGCTGACTATGAAGAAGTGGGTGGTGCAGCGTCTGTGAAATACTGAATGCATTAATTTCATCCCTTTCCGTTAATATCTGAAATGTTTATTCCCAGGTAAACTGACATCTAAATATCCAATAAAGATTCCAAAAGTAACTTGTAGTGAATTCTTTAGAGAATGAACAAAATTTACCATGTCATATTATCTGCAGAAAAGAGGGTTTAGCCCGCAAGGACATTCTGACATATTTGCTACATTAGGGGAAAAGATCCAGCTCCAGCTTTATTAACAATGTAAATGTGGGCAGCTGAATTTAGGAGGGAAAAGGAGAATCTTGAAGATAACTCAATGGTCAAGACGTCCTGCAACTACCGAGGAAAACATTGAAAGTGTTCACCACATGGTGATCGATGACAGGTAACTATAAATCAAATAACCCTTTCTATTAGCATATATCGTAAAGGAGTTGAGAATATTCTACACAATGAACTTGGTATGACGAAGATTTTTGCTCTGTGCGTGCCACGTAATCTGATATCGGATCAAAAACGCACCAGCTGATCGCATCACGAGAAAATATGACATTGTTTGAGTCAGAACCAGCTGTTTTCCTTGGACATTTCCTAACCGATGATGAGTTTGGGTTCATCACTGAGTCAAAGACAAAGAGAGAATCCATGCAGTGAAAACACCCCTCCTCACTGCAAAGATAGTAATGGCCTCAGTCTTTTGGATGCAAAAAGCATTGTGTTTATTGAGTATCTTCAAAAGGGCTACACCATTAATGGAGAGTATTATGCTAACCTGTTGAGGCAGTTACGAAAGACTATCAAGACCAAATGCCCCGGTGTCATGTTTCATCAGAAGAATGCTCCAGCACACAACTTATTGGTTTCAATGGCTGCTATGCGTGTCTATGGATTTGAACTGGCTGGTATCCCTCAATATTCACCTGATTTGACTACAATCTGTTCTCCAACATGAAGAAACACTTAGCTTAGAACTAGTACCACAGTGATGATGACGTCATATTTGCTGTCGATCAATTTTCTGACCAACAGGATGAACAGTCTTTTTGAACAGTCAGATGTTAGTGCGAATCCACTACCGTTAGAGAGAACTCAGTAGACTCCACCACGGAATATGTGAGCGAGCGGCGCTTTTTGGAGTCTGATTTGCAATCTCAGCGTCATCGAGGCCCAGTGGAGCAGTTGGTATGATGTTTGCTTGACAATCTAACTGTCAGGGTTTCAATTCTCGGTAGTAGATGCGCACTGCTGATGAGTCCCAGATATAGAACGAAACCGCCGTCCAGTGCTTTCTGCATTCAGTTGTCATTTCTATCTGACTCGATGAATTGCTTAAATATAATTATCAAATCCTCCTAATAAATTCTATCATGTACATTATTTTACTACAAACAAGGTAATAAATCAACTAAGATATAAGGAGCTACTGAGTGTGAGAGGATATGAGGAAAAACACTATTAAGGATAAACAGCAAAAAATAACAGGAATTAAGTAGATCGAATATAACGAGTGACATTGCGTATAAATTTTTGAATATCAGACTTGACTGGACAGCAAGAAGACGGAAATAAGTTCCACAAACGAGAAGTTCATTATATATATATATATATATATATATATGTATGCGTGTGTGTGTGTGGAAGTGGTGTCAAAACAAAGTGACGATAGTCTATTTTATGCTTGAACATATCTTCAGGCCAATCTTCATAGCCTAAAAAGTGCGTTCATGCAAGAAACGGACTATCGTAACTAGGGATTAACCTTAGTGCCCACAGACTGTATCCCTGTTATTGAGCACTTTTATCCATAAATATACCATAGCTTAAAACTATATTAGATAGATAGATAAACAGACAGACAACACAATTGAGCAATAAGACATTTGAGATACTGTTTTACATTACTTGAATATTATACAAATTTCTATATTATAGATATCGAATCAAATCCAGGAGAAATTAATAATTCCTGCGTAAGACATGAAGCACATAAAAGTTTAATTCTCCTTATGTCTTCCTGAAGCAATCGTCTTTCATTAAAAGCTATACTTGTTGAACAGCATTGCTTGAAAGAAGACGCAGTAATGTGTAAGAATGGGGTTATTGCTGCAGGTGGTCCATTCTCTCCTTTCAAAATTCATAATTATTCGTGGCTCAGCAACTGCAGACGATTATATGTTTGTCCAATATATATAGGCAAAGTGATTTAATTTTCTAGTGGAAACAAGTCAAATCCATTACTTCATGAAGTCCGTCTTCTTAAATTAAGAAATCAAACGATTTTATTTAAATATTCGGCGAGCATTGATTTGATTTCGCCGCTTTTATATTATTTGTCCGGGGTTTCTTGGAATTTTATTTAGAAATATGACGAAGATGAAGTGACACCTAACGAGAGACAATAATTTGTTACTGTCAATGTCATATTTTTATTTTCATAATCAAAGTGGACAAAAGAAGTCAAATAAAGTGAAAAGAAATGTTACAACAGAAACACTTCGACAACTTCAAAAAGAGAAAGATGCAAAAAATTATTAAATGGGGAAAAAAGGAAAGGCTTCTGTTTTTATGAAGGCATATATATATATAAATGAATGTTTCCTAAAAAACAATATACATATTATATTCTGTATTTTCGGTTTGAATTTCAAGGGTGAGGAGGTGTCATTATCAACATTTGAACTAAGTCTTTATTGTTACTATCTAGTTTGAGGAATTATCATTATCTACATTTGAACTAAGGCTTTGTTGTTGCTATCAAGGGTGAGGAGTTATCATTATCTACATTTGAACTAAATCTCTGTTGTTACTATTAAAACGTTTCGGCTGCTGTACCGTCAACTCTCTTCAGGTACTTGTCGAGCCGGATAACATCAGGAAATTTTTAACTGAACCATTTATTTAAACTACAGGGTATATTATTTTCGTCCTACTGTCTATATATCTAGTTATCTTGATTTCATTTTTTGTTATTGCTTGCTTAGTTCAAATAAGTCTAAGTCTGAACTACCTGGCCCAGGGATTGAACTCATAAATACTATGTCACAAAATTCACGAACCACCACTTTAATCCACTAGGCCGGATAGAAAGTGTCGAGAGCATTCCTAGATTAAATAAAAGGTTCAGTTCGAAATTATATTCTGTATAGTTAGTATGTTAGTTACATTCTGAGTGAAAGAAATATCTTACATAGGGATTAATAAATTAAACAATTTTAAGAGGCCTAATGTTTTAATCAATAATTATTTCGGAAAATACGGGTTTAGGACGAATCTTTTCTTCATTGGTTTATTTAATCATTCATTTATTTGCTTCTCGTGTTTCATTTCACTAGCCGAAAACCTGTCCTGCGAACAAAGAAAAGTAAAATGTAATAGGAGTTCTCTTCCCACTATACAATTTCGGTATAAATAAAATTTTCAGCAAGACATCTTTTTCAAAGATAGTTTGGTCATTATGCTAAGTCCTAATCTAGACATAATTACATAGAGACGAACAGGAGAGAAACGTTTGAATCATTTTTTAATGTTTGCATTAATAATAATAGACATGAACATAAAAGAAATAAGAAACGTTATTCAGTAATAAAAGAAACCAACACGTTCAAAAGAATAGTGAAGAAATGCAAATAAATCATAATACACCTAGTGCAGAACATAAAAATGAAAGCAAATGCAATGTACCAAAAGCAGAAACGATAGCAAGATAAGCCTCTTGTTCATGGCCAATATTCTTCCCATGTCAAATAAGCTGATGTAGACACACCCCATACCCATCAGCGGTTACGTAGTGTAGAGTTAAAAGCGGAAATCAAATATTTTACTTTGTTGCACATAACCAATGCTTGCTAACTAGAAATGACCAAGCATATATACTGCAAAACGGCGTTAGCCCAAAATGCAGATTCTGTTATAAATATCCAGAAACAACTGAACCTCTTTATGAGGTTGCACGGTGCAAAAATTGTTACTACAAAGTCTAAAATTACAGAATTCTATAGATTTTTTAAACTTTTTAAAATTATCTACTATATGTCTGCTTCGTAAAACATTTATTTTTCAGTCGCCAATATTATATTTACTTCATGCTTTATTTACTTGGAAATACATTGATTTTTCCTTTAAAATTCCGACTGAATTTTCACAAGCAGATATAAATTTAAGTTATCGATTGAAACATTGTTTATATATGGCAAGTTTTTAAATTTTAATATAAAGATAAATAACACAGATTAAATATGTATTAAAATATTCTTTTTAGAAATCGTAACACAAATTAAATTTTACCGCCATTAGCATTATATATATATAAGTGTGATAGTAAATGTCATATATTCGCAGCACTGGCTGGACCGTTTTGTTCTACTGATGTAAGGGTGAAAACATACAGACAGAATTTAGACTCACTTGAAAAAATATCAATAAGAACACCGGATTATATATACTGTTATATAATTATATATATATATTTATATATAATATATATATATATATATATATATATATATATATATATATATATATATATATGTTTATAGAGACAGACGTATTTAAACATAGCCTCAATGTTTTAGTAGTTAAGTCTAAAAAGTATCTCTTTTTAAAGAATTGATTTCATCATGGTATTCTAAGTTAATGCTTGTATACTGAAATTGGGCAATAATTATGAGAAAATAAACACATGTTGAACACAAGTTTTAAAGGGAACTGTTAAGCCAACACAATACTTTGAAAAGCAGAATTGCCTTTTCCTGTCATTGGTTCTGTTTTCAGTTAATATTTTCATTTTAAAATTATCTTTAATGACTATGAGTAATACATTATTTGCGAGTAAATATTTATAATATTTGATAATAAATTTTCTTATGAAAATATGTTACGAAAATTGATGAACCAGAAGCTCAATATAGAAATGAACAATTAAGTGAATTGCTTCGTAAAACATGGATTTTACAAGACAAAAAGGAGAATTGGTTCATAAAACATGGATTTTACAAGACAAAAAGGAGAATTGGTTCGTAAAACATGGATGTTACAAGACAAAAAGGAGAATTGGTTCGTAAAACATGGATGTTACAAGACAAAAAGGAGAATTGGTTCGTAAAACATGGATGTTACAAGACAAAAAGGAGAATTGGTTCGTAAAACATGGATTTTACAAGACAAAAAGGAGAATTGGTTCGTAAAACATGGAAGTTACAAGACAAAAAGGAGAATTGGTTCGTAAAACATGGATGTTACAAGACAAAAAGGAGAATTGGTTCGTAAAACATGGATGTTACAAGACAAAAAGGAGAATTGGTTCGTAAAACATGGATGTTACAAGACAAAAAGGAAAATTGGTTCGTAAAACATGGATGTTACAAGACAAAAAGGAGAATTTGTTCATAAAACATGGATGTTACAAGACAAAAAGGAAAATTGGTTCTAAAAAAAACATGGATGTTACAAGACAAAAAGGAGAATTTGTTCATAAAACATGGATGTTACAAGACAAAAAGGAAAATTGGTTCGTAAAACATGTATGTTACAAGACAAAAAAGAAAATTGGTTCGTAAAACATGGATGTTACAAGACAAAAAGGAGTATAACGTAAATCTAGATTAAAAAAAAAGAATAGCTGAAAAAGAAATTGTGAATGTTTGGGAAGAAAAATTTTAAATTTATATAAATTAAGATTTCGTAAAATTAACAAATTAGATACAAATTATAGCGGTAATATTATAAAACATATTCTGTTAATTAATCCGTTTCAAATAAAATAAAAACCTCTTTTAAATTGAAAACAATTAATAAGATGCAATATCCCTACTGGCTGGGTGCCTACTTAGAATTGAAATAACTTATATTTTATGGAAAAGATCAAGTGTATACAGCTTTTAAAACACAAATCAAATTATTAATCGACAAAGTTTCAGCTTTTAAGTATTTGTAGTTATTAGAAATGTTATATATTTCAAGTAACGCTCATTGAAATATAACATTTTTTCTAACAAACATTTGCGCGTTTTTGTATTTAATACTACGTTTGGAGCCAAATATAAATAAAAGGCAGCGTATCAAGTAGCAAGTCCAAGTAAGAGTCCAATTAAAAATCGAAATAGTAAGAGGAGTCATTAATAAATTTTCCTGTGTCTGTTATATTTTCTGTTAAAAGAAATTATATTTCCTGTTATAAAAAAAACTAGACTAAAAAAATATTTTTTGTAAAATCACCAAAGCAATTTCTTGATTATAAAAATGTTGTTTTGTACTCTGCTTTTTTCCATTCTTTTTTTTTTCCATGCGGACGAGCTGAATATTTTTACAAAGCCAAACTCTCCACCCGCCCCCTCAAAATCCCACAATTCAATCATGAATGTGATTCTCGTCAGACTGACTGATTATCTAGATAAAAAAAATATCAAATTTTGCTAAAAGTATTTTTCCTAAATGAATCTGACTTCGATTTGTTGAGTTCATTTATCACAATGTGACTTCAAATAGCTACTTAGTAATTATTGTTTAGTTTGGCTCAAGGTTATAAATAAATTGTACTCGGTGATTATAATACAATAGTAAGAGTTTAAAAGACCCGCTTGTTAACCATTATTAGACGACAAGAACATCAAATGGACACATTGTCTTAGTCAATGAGAATACATTTCTTTATATGAAACGAGAGATGCTGTAACTATTATTAAATTTGTATTAAGCAATTAATCTCTTTACAATAGCAATAGCCATTGATATTTTTTTCGACACTAACTCTTCGGCAAGTAAGGTAAATAAATCCATGTGCCAATCTAAGCGACTCTTACTTTGACACTGAACGTGATATCGGATCTTTGCCAGGCATTCACTTGGCGCTTACAGATTCATTCAACTAAATAGACAAGTTCACTTAACTGCCTTAGCCAGAGTTGTCATCGTTAATATATTCCTGTGATCATCCTCTCAAGGAAATATCAACGACAGTGTTTGAAATTGTTGTATCCAGCTGTTTTACTATCAAAAGAAATAGTGTCAAATTCATTAGACCAGTCAATATCTTAGTTAATATTATTCTTGCTACAAAGAACAGGAAAAGTATGTTGAAAAAATAAACTCAGACTTTTTTAAAACTATTTCTGTATAAATCTGAGACAAGAAACTGACGTTTCAACAATGATAAGAATTGTGCTTACTCTTCAATTAATATTTTGAAGTTTGAAAAACTTTATTTGTAACTATGTCAATTTAAAAAAAAAATCCCGTTTCTATAATTTCGGCTGTCAACTATCAGAGAGCCAGTATCGCAAAATAGAAATACTGATTACAGACCAGTATGTTTATTTTTTTTTTTTTTTTTTTTTCCAAAAAACATTCAGATGACTCCATGTCATAATTATGCAAAAGAAACAGTCCGCATGAAATAATATATTTCCTACCACAAGAGAACAACATTTTAAAATGCATATAAAATAATTATTTTTATTTTTATTCGTTTTCCAGTGCTATGTAACAATTCTATATAAGATGATACACGTATATTTAAATTTGAAGTGTAACGTGCCAAAATGCCAGCATACAGCTTTCAAAACTTTTATCGGTGCTACTTTGGCTTGCAATCTACAAGGAAAAATATCTCCACCGTACAAATTTTATTTTGGAATGATACAGTAAAACATATAACTTAAAGAAAATATAATGAAAATATTAATTTGTTTTTCTTCTAAAGATAAACAGCATGTCTCCACCGTACAAATTTTATTTTGGAATGATATCTACATAGTAAAACCTAATAGCATATATATAACTATATGTCTAAGAGGTATTGTAATTATTTACATTATTTACATTATTCGGATGGTGTCCTCATCTCTGTTGCCATATTCACGACGATTCGGCATTTGTACGCTCCGGCCTTCTTAGGTGATTGAAATTTCGAACTGAAACATATCTCCAGATGTCCCATATCAGTTATTTCTCTTTAACCCAACAAGTTTTTCTATAACCAGGTATTGAAATCACAACTCCTTGGGTCGAGTCACCGGATTCAACCAATGATTTTTTTCCATTGGACCATGTGACCTTGAGGAAACCAGTGATTTTTGGGGGCTTATAAATCTAATGGCTCAGTAACTATTTTTCTTTCATTTGTTGTTGTTATTATTGTTTTTTTTTTGTTTTGTTTTTTTCTAGCAGTCCGTATTACCAGTTCTCACATTTTATTCATTTCTATGCTTGGACTAATTTATGTGCCCTAGTATATGCGCTGATTCCTTAAGTTTTCATATTCACCAGTGATATTATCTGTCTATTATTTCAACCTCATCCCACAAGGGGCGGTGATCTACCTTTTCTCTCTATATGTGGTCAGCCACGCCTGATTTTTCTATTTCCCCTCGTGTTATGGCTTTACAGTGTTCCTGCATCCGAATATTAAGGGAATGGCTTGTTTCTTTATATTTCTTTCCACAACTGCATGAGATGGCGTACATAATGTTCTTAATCATTTTTCCCTCGATGAGAGGTCTTACTCAGAAGCGGTGTCTACGAAGTGTTCAACCACTTTTTAAGGCCGTCCTGATATTATATGGACCACAAATCTTTTGTATTTTTCCCGATAATCCCTTCAATCGAGTAGGCAGAGAGAAGCTGTTTTCTGTGTATTTTTTATGCTCATGCGCCCTTCTATCTCTGTTTGTCGGAGCTACTGTCATGTACCCAGGGTTATTGTTACGTCATAGGGTACTGCTTATACTGATCATTTATTATTAATATGTCTCTGAGTCGCCATTTATGTCGCTCGATGTTGTAAGTAGAGGACGATCCCTTTCTTTACACTGTATGGACGGTGCCATCTACGTATTTCAGTCATAGAATTGGCTTTAGTGATGTTGATTCTAATTTCATTTCTTCGAATAATTCCATGTATATGTTAGCCATTGCTGGTGATAATGGCGAGCCTATTGCTAACTCTTAATCCTACCGATATATGTCTGATCCCCTTCCGAAGTGTGTTATTTGTGTACAGAAAGTCAGCATCTCCACCAGGTTATCTATTGGTATGAGTCCAAGACCAGTCTGCCTCTGATTACCGATAGTGCCTCTTCCGTGACTACCTTGGTGATCAAGCTCAACATCTGGTGGCATTAGATCATCATTCTCAAGAAGTCTAGGCACGATGCACATAGATTGCAATATAAAGTGTCGATTGCATAGATTTATGATGCTTAGATATCAAAGTTGCGCCCTTTTATCTATGACATTGACAGCATTTATGTGTTTCATATTCAAAGAGATGACTCGAACAAAAATCATGAACTTTACAGTTTGTCTATAATTTTGCTCCCGATGTGCAACAAAAAATTGAGGGAAATTTGAAAAAATACAATGAAAACAATAAAAGAAGAGATCGTCAGAATGGGTGTGTATTTTTTAAGCGATTTCACTCCAAGCAAGGCAGTAAAGCCACTAAGACACAAGTGGTTACTGAGTGTGGCAGAATTAGGAACAGAAACATTACTAATGGGCGGGAAAAGAAAAGAGTAATCAGGAGGACAAGTAGATAGTGATTGATATTGCATTTAAATTTTTGCATATTAAAGTTGACTGGAAAGCATGGAGCCGGAACGGAATAACGCAAGCGAGAAAAGAAGTTGTCTGCATATAATTTATGGTTACATCTTGCCAGCCCTACTGTAAATTGATGAGGTCACGGCGTCATTTTAGTACTGGGCTTCAATTTTAAAAGTTTAGGTACCATGGAGAAGATTTCATCAGAACAATTACTAAGAAAGTATTTATAGAAAAGGCACAGGGAATCAACCTTACGGCGGTGAGAAAGTGACTGAACCGAAGGCGCATGATCAGGACCGATAATAATTCTTTGCATTTTATCAAGGAGCTCAAGGTAAATAACACGGCACCAGACTATATTTGACAGCAATATTGTAAGCTTGGACGAATGGTAGACTTATAGATATGTATGATTCTGGAAAAGAAAATTGTCTCGCAGGACACAGGGAACCAACTTTCTTAGTGGCTGACCTAGCAATGGATTCAGTATAGTCTTTTCACTTCATGTGAGCTGAGAACGTTAGCCCGAGAAATTGCAACTAGTCACTTTCCTGGAGGTTAGCAACAGCCATGCTGATGGAAGGCAGAGACGGTTACGTCAGATGATTAATAGAGAGAAGTTTAGTCTTAGAGGCATTAAAATTATCAAGCCATTTTTTGCCCAGTTAACAATAGACTTGATTTCGTTTTGGATATTTTTAGCTTATCGAACTGATCAGCCTTACTATCGAGACAGGAGTAAATGGTTGTGTCATCAGCGTCGATACAAAGTTGAGATCTAATGACATCGGGAAGGTCATAAATGAAAATTCAAACAAAGTAGGACCAAGGATCGATCCTTGGGGACACCCGCATTAGTACGAAAGTATTGAGACAAGTATTGAGCCTTTCATTTCACGATTGGATAAGAAAGACTGGATCAATTAAAAAAATTCTCGAGAGACAATGTAACTTTTCAAGCTTGTAGAGAAGACCTTTATGGCGAAATCTGTCGAAAACTTTCGAGATATTCAAAGCTACAGCTCAGGCTTCACTGTTTTTATCTAGAGCATGATGGACTCCCTCCGCAGTATCGTGTATGCTTGTAGATTTTCACTCAATGACAGACCTAAAATATTTTGACGAAATAAAAAGAAATTAAATTAATTTATTACCGAATAATTTCCGAAAACAATAAAATCTTAAAATTATCTGATAATTTTTTAAAGGCTTAAAACTTAAGTGGTAATTCGCCGAGAAATTAGTTATACCATTTTCCTCTTATTTAACTTGTGTCACTTTTACAAGAATTTAAATTTGGGTAACATATATATATATATATATATATATATATATATATATATATATATATATGTGAAGAAATATAGTTTTAAGGTATGCTATATTTATGGTCAAAGTGCTAAGTATAAGAGATAATATAGCGTATGTAAATATAAATATAAAAGTGAACATTGAAGTCAACACACAGAGGCGACCGGCTGTTTCATGCTGGACGCAATCGTCGGCCTGATTGCGTCCAGCATGAAACAACCTGTCGCCTTTGAGTGTTGAATTCTATGTCCACTTTTCATATATATATATATATATATATATATACTTTTAGTTTCATCTGTGAAATGTACACATCTACTTATAGTTTATTTCATCTTTGCACTTGATGTGCTCTTCTGGGCTTAGAAATGTGATATATGTGTAATTGAAATCCTCAAAGAATTCTGCTTTTGCTGTTGCCCACAACAGTTTATCCCTTGCGCCATTTATATGCATGCATTTGCATGTATATAACAGAGGTGATTTCAGATACTTTCCGCTGAGATTTTCACAAGGAATCTCTTTAAATCTACAAAGATCCTCATCAGTAATCTCTCAGTAACACCAATTAGAAGCTTTGTCTTTCTTAATCGGTATTTTGTTGACAGTTTTCAGTGTGTCATTTACTATAGGCACAACTTTCACATGTTTTTTTTTTTCTTTTTATCCTTGGATGAAATCTTCATAATTCTCTTCTTTATTTTTCTCACATTCGCTGATAACTTGTGATCTGCTTGAAAGTCATGTAAAAAATTAACAGATTCGCATTTTGTTCATGCTTGTGATTTTTCTGGTGTAATTGACTATTTATTTTCTCAGACAGTTTCTTGTTTAAGCAAACATTGTTTGTCTGCACAGTTTGACTAAAATCATTTTCACAATGTCTAATATATCAACTCCTCTATTCTGTTCTACGTGTTTTATATGTCTCTTCAGGCTAGCCTGTTGTATTTGTTCGTCTCTTTCTCTACACGGACAACATTTGCTGTAATTTCTATGTTCCTCTTGATATAATTATTTCTGAAGTCCTTCTTCAAAACTGAGTTGATGCCAGATTCTGTTTCGCCTTTCATGTCTAATGTTTAACCCACAATTTTTCGTCCATAACAGTTTCAGTCTGACTTAAATTTTCAATAAAGTTTTGGCCTGTTTTTTTGTTTTATTTTTGTGGTTTCTGTTGTTGTTTTTGTCGTGTTCCATTTATTGTTTTTTACCAGTTGAAAGAATGGGAAATGAAGGATAATTCAAATAAAGAATGATCTTTCCTTTCACATTCTTTTCTCTTTTTATAGAATTTACCGCTATCACATCCGTTTTGTTTTGTTTTTAATCGGTATCACCCCAGGCAAGGCAGTAAAGCCACTAAGACACAAGGGGTTACAGGATGTGAAAGAATTAGATGCAGAAGCATTACTAATGAGCGTAAAAAGAAAAAAGTAATCAGGAGGAGAGTAGATAGCGATTGACATAGCATTTAAACTTTTTCAGATTAAAGTTGGCTGGAAAGCATATAGCCGGAAGGAAATTCCACGAGCGAGAAGTGCAAGAAAAGAAACTGTCAGCATAGAATTTACGATTCCATCTAACCAGCTTAACTCTAAAGTGATGAGATCTCGACACCAGTCTAGTACTGCGCTTAAATTTAAAAGGTCTAGGTACCATATCGGAGAGCTCATTCGATCAATTACCATGAAATTATTTATAGAGAATTAAGTATTAATAGTTTAGAGCTATATGCATCTTCACTAAAGTCCTGCTCATTTAATATATTATTTGGACTAATACACTTTCAATATTAGTAATGACTAGTGGGTTTTCACTGAGAACCAATCGGTAATAAATGTTAATATACCAAAGCTCTCCTCAGCATTCGCGCCGTTTTCACTGGTGTCGTTTTCAGTATGGACTTAATTTTTCTTTTATTTTTGCAGTTGTTGCCAGTCTCCAATTGCTATCGGTACTATTTTCACCTTTAAGTTTCATACTTTCACTAGTTTTCTAGTACAAACCTGATACTTCTCTAGCTTGTCGTTTTCTTTTAATTTCACTCCATACCCCACAGGAACAGCGAAATCCATTCTCTGGTACGTGTTTTCCCTGAGCTTGTCTTTTGAGTTAAACTGGATAATACTTTTAAACTCAAATTCACACAGGCTTCTGTCCTTCCTTTTATCTAAATTGATTCTGTTTCGTGGAAATATCATTGGTTTGTGTAGCGGAATCGTTGTCGTTTACACAATTCCTAGTTGAATAAATTCCTCCCCAATTATGTCTATATACTTTCTACATTCGATTATTATGAGGATGATTGTTTTGTTGCCATCTCTGCATTATTTGATACATTTTACTGTTTGTTTTTATACAATTGATAATTATACCGTTGTCTTGGATCGTGTCGGTACAGATGAGAGGACGTGGCCATTTGGTCTGGGCAGTGCACGTACTCCATATATCATTACCCAGGCCTGCCCCGATGGCGGGGTCACTTCAGTTTCACCACAAAAGAACAGAATATTGACCAAACAGGGCGCTACCATCATCTCACGAGATAACTGATGCCTACTAATCTTAATATTAATACATTATTGTAACAAAGAATAACAGGATGGAATAACAGAATAGGATAAAATAAAATAGTACAGATTGAGTATGCATTATCCGAAAATTCCAGAATCCGAAAACCTCCAAAATCCGAAGGTTTTTCAGGTGCTGACATAACTTGCAACAAATGGAAAATTTCAGAAAACACTGGAAAGCTTTCTAGGTGATGGGCAAATGATTTAAATGACCTCATCTGTCCTGGGCGTGTGTTCCTAGCCCAGCTGCCTATCCTACGTTGGCGCCAGTTTTTTTGTTAGCGATCGTCGCAGCAACATCATCGTTCCTGGATTACTTACCAAGTGTTCCATGCTCAGTAAAGATAATATTCAAAATATCAAAAATCCTGCATTTATATATATTTTTTGTAGACAGTGATCATGTTTTTTGTATACTTACAAAAAGTAAAAAAACGTAATTTTTACGTGAAATCTTAATTTCACTCACCGTGTGAATATTACATGATTAGCGTCAACACCTGTATCTGTATATTCACAAAATTTATTAGATTTTATATGAAACTACTTTCATAGTATATTTTATTTATATAAAACTACCTTCAGGCTATATGTATAGTTGTCCTATGAAATGTAAAGTGATATCGTGTTTATGCTTGAGTTTCATTCCCAAGTTCCCTCATTTTATAGATACTATATACAAGTTAAATAGCCTGTATTCCAAAATCTGAAAACCGAAGCTCTTCCGATGCCAAGAATTTCGGATAAAGGATTATCAATTTGTAGAATAAATTACACATGAGTATATTCACTTTCGTTGTTCTACTTATAAAATCTTCTTGATTGTTATACTTTTCTGTTTTTGTCGTTGTACACCGTGGTCTTCTTCTGGTGTCTATTGTATTTGGTAAACTTTTTAAATGAAACCTTTATTCAACAAATTGTTCTAATTTCGCTTTCTATGCTTAAATGATATTTCCTATTTCTTAATGCTGATATTAATGATTTATTTTTCAATTTGTTCTATTTCCCAGTTTCTTCCAATCAGCTAGAATATTCTTCGCATTACTCGAGCCAAGGATTGACCCCAGGGAATCGAATATGTTTTAACCCAACACTACCATCACCATCTGACATTTAGACAATCCAATGAACTTAGGCTTTGTGGGTGGTGTAATGAATGGCGGCTGAATGAGAAGTTGGGGATGCGAGTTCGAATTCCAGCTGAGTTCGTTATATTCACTTACGCACAAATAACCTTGAAAAATCTATCAATCCATCTCTTCTTCCCCATCTATGGGTTAGATAGTAGAATTTGTACCGGGAAATATTATTGCCTCACTCGCAATAATTATATTCAAAGATTTTAACTGTTTTAGAATATTGTTCTTGTTTCTATGGTCTACAAATGCTCTGAATCTTATCAGATCTACCCATTCTGTATAGAAGATGGAGGATGGCATATTTTTTGTTGTCCTCGTTATTTTTTTCCAACTGATTTTACACTTCTGATTCCGATATTAAATACTTGAATAAAATAGAACAGAATTAAATTGAAATCAAATTTACTTGCATTATAAATTTTACATGAAAAAATGTTTAAATGTAATGGAATATATTCCTTTCGCCAGAATTGCTATTTCCGTAAGAATAGAAAGGGTTTAAGAGAACTATTTATCCTTATTATTAGTAGTAGTATTTATAATACTGAAAAAATTATGTTTATCATTGGTATTATTTTATTTATTATTGTCCTCATATTTTATTGAAAAAAAAAACTATTGTTATTATCATTACACTTTTTGATGGCATTGTCGCTTTCTTTTTTATGATCATTATTGCGCTTACAAAAACAAATTCAATCATAAGAAAATTCAAAGTTTTCCCGGAATAATGACTTTCAGTAATGGAAAATCGCAGATATTGAAATAATGGGAAAATATCATGTAAGCGTAAAATATGTTTGTTTGTTTTTTTATGGGCAAAAATTATCCTGAAACCGATAAAAAAAAGCACATTTAGAGAAAAATATCAATGAGAAAACTCGATATTTTCATTTACAGGACGGAAATCCGGGCGCGATATCAAAGACTGGTTAGCTTCTTGATCAAGTTTAACCACTGACGTTAAATAACTTATCATTATTGCTGCTTTGATCAAATAACCTCATCTTGCTATGAGAGGCTGTTGTGAACGGAATCACATACACATTCTAGAATATTATGAGAACTATTCGCTTGTATAGTAATAAAAATGAATGGGCAGCAATTCAATTCAAAAAATCCGTTACATATTATAAAGTTATTGCAATAAAATACATTGAAAAATCCGTGAACTATTTTCTCTTGTAGAGAAGAATACATTTGGGGGGTTATCGGTACGATTAACACATTTAAGTGAATATAAAATAGCTACGTGTGTCATCGGAAACTAGGATAGGCAAACAGAGTTCAGATTCCCACCAGTGCTGCAACTTTCACTTTCACTCTTGAGAAAGATATGAATCTATTTGTTCTCCCAGTCATGGCTTATATATGCTAGACTATCGAGTGGCATCCAGTCTAAGAGAAGGAAAATTTTGAATTAAAAAACCGTGGAGAAATCTAGAAATATCCACTCTATTATCATTCCCAAAAGCCTATGCCAATTTACAGATAATAAAAAATCAATCTAAATAGAGCTTTGATCTATAAACACCTACATTGCGAATAGACAAGGCGTTTAACAAATAACGACCTGTGTTTAAAGGACTCGTTCTTTAATTTTGACAGAAAAACTTTTCACACAAATTTGCTTATATAATAGTGTAGTAGAAAGAAAACGAGTAAATTATTATTATGTAAAAATTTTTTTTATATATATATATATATATATATATATATATATATATATATATATATATATATATATTTGGTTGGATTGATGTAAGTTTGTGACCCTGAGTTTCACGCTTTTGCGATCGTCAGACAAAATGATTAATTTTTTAAAATTTTGGTTTGATGTAGATTGCGTGTATTGGTCATATTATGAAAGTAGAGGGGGAATCGTCGTCGTGGTGTCATTCATGCTAACGCAAACATAGATGCATGCCCGTACACCCGTTGAGGTACGCAGACACACATACACACTCGCTCGTCCACCGGGGCTCATACAGACATAAACATATGTGGACAGTATGGGACTTGACATATGTATGTATATGTGTGCTGTTGTCTATATACATAAGCATTTGTATGTTGAAATTCAAAGATCGGAAGTGTAGCGAAGATTTCTCGTGAATTTCTCGTGAATGTATACATGTCAGCAATCATAGCATTTTTCTATTCTTTCGCTGAATTATATTTCCTTGTATGCACGTATATACGTGAGGTGAGGTCTGTGTAAAATTATGATAGGTAAAAATTGCTATTATTAATTTTTTAAAGTTTATTTGTTATTATTTTAAAGCTTATTTTTGATAACTGTGTATATGTAACTGGTAGAAATTGCAGTTTATAATCCTTATTGGTTATTTTTATGATGGTATTAAATATGCTGGGGGAGTGGGTAGTTTACGTTGATAATTATAGCGGGTTTATATAATAGTAGTAGATGTGATGTGATAGTAATGTTGTAGGGTGATTGGTGGCAATGATAACATAAGTAGCTAATAGTTATTGTAAATTGGTAGAAGTGATTAGTAATGGTGGTGGGAGAATGATAATAACAATAATTATTGTGGTAGTAGCTTGAACTAAAAAGTGATTGTTGGTGTTTTATTTTATTTTATTTATTTATTTATTTTATTTCTATCTCTGATATTGAGGGCTTTTAATAAGTACCGCGCATATAATATATAAATAATAATATATATATATATATATATATATATATATATATATATATATATATATATATATACACAGTGTATCTCAACAGGCGATTGTAAATTACTGGTCAGCGAACGATTTATTTAGATTTAAACGCAAAATACAACTTCTTTTCCGAAAAAAAGGGGGGAGTTATAAGGTTTGTGGGCTTTTCTCCGATCAACCAATCAAATATGATCTACGTTAAATTCAAACTAAGCGCAGAAGGAAAAATTAAAAATTGTCTTTTTTATAAATTGGTCATAGCCCGTAGATTGGCAGCTAACGGCAGCCAGACATAAACTAAAGCGGATACATATGGTTACATAAATTATACGAACCAGGCAATGCAGTTTTCTTAAAAATAAAAGTGGGATGGAGAGATAATTTAAAAAAATGCTAAACAAGTTATAAGCTTTGCAAATTTCCTACATAAATTTTTTTTGTACTTGATAAATAAATACCTTCTTTAAGAAACTAGTAAATAATTTAAACATGTAGAATTATTTGTTAACTTAATATGAAACTGTTATCCTTTACATAAGATGTTATGAACAGTAACCAATCAATATAAAATGTCAAAAATAGCAACCAAATACCAATACATCTGTACACGATGTTACCAATACTACCAGAAAATTAATACAAAATTTTATTAAAACCAGATTAATGCTACAAATAGAAAGATAGGCCATATATAGTGCAACTTATTACAACTAAAACATAAGAAAAAGCATTATCAAATTTCAAAGTTTAACTAAATTGTAAGGTAAAAGACAAACTATGCTGTTACAATATACTGTTAATTCATTTCTTTGATTTAACAATGATTTTTTGTCAAAAAATCTGATGATTTCAAGTTTTTCATGTAAAACAGAAAACAGAGTTGATATAAAGATCATTATGTCTTTGCCATTTTTTAAATTTAAGACATTACAAAGTAGCATGATTTATACACCTATTTTCTATTTTTTTAAAGTAAATACCTCCTAATAGCAGGTTGGATTAGGGAGAATATCAAATGCATTGGCTAAATATAAAATAGGCTTATAAGTGAGTGAATAAAACTTATCAGAGATATCAAATCGGTTAGAAGTCATTGTATTTCATTTAATATTTGTCTGTTAAAGATTCAATTTTTACATACTGTTATGACGATCACAAATAACATACAAAAACTTTTGGATATCATTTTTAGTATTCTTATATTACTTACAAGTCTATCTTTCCGTTAAATATGAAGATTTTGGTTAAGAGTACGTATGCATACATTTTAAGATTATCAATAGTTGACATAGTTGAATATATAAAAAGATTTGCTCGATGAAGTTGAAAACAAGAAAATATTTCGATTGGGCAAAAACCAATGCAATAAAATCTATATAAAAATATTTATTTTTATTAAATTTAACAATTCTTTGTGTAAAAAGTAAAACCATATCAAAATTGAATTACCATATTAAATGGTTCAGACTTGTACAACATTCATAAAAAGGTTGCAAAGAAGATTTCAAAAAGGTAAAACGGATGGGATAATTGACGAAAGAAAAATTATTTAAAAACAAATATATCCCCTCGAGAATGAAATCGTGTCGGAGAGCGTCCGTAATGCTTTTATTCTAAAAATAATGACTATATCGAAATATGGATGTCAAGAGAAAAGAGTGCTTCACGGTGCATTATCCGATTATCTTTTATCTCACCCTATAGTTTTGTATAGTAACTTGATTTACCAATATAGATTTCTTTTTATCTTGATTATTTTCAGACATCGATCGAAATGTTTTATGTATCCAAAATACTGAAATAAATACTAAAAACATTGTATAGTTAGACTAATTAATGGTAAATAATAAATGAAACAGAAAAAATGAGAAGTGTACCACATTTTTTAGGAAGCCTACAATAGTCCGTGATTTACACAGTTAATTCTACCTACCTACCTACCTAAATTGTTTACATGAACGATCAGTAATATGCTGTTATCTTTAATTTTGATTTTGACGCTAAGATGGATTAAATAAGATAGTAGTTTTAGTTCATTAACCCAAATTAAATATGTATTAAAATTCACAAATAATAAAGAAAGGGGATCAGTGGAGAGCCACGATCAGTTTCGCCCTGAAGGGTCATGGCATTTAAAAAATTTATCAGGAAATTTGATATGTTAAGTATATTTTGAACATATTCAGAATAGTTGTACATATAGTTTGAATACGATCATGATAATGATGATGACGATGATGGCAATGGTGGTTAGTAGTTTTATGATTATTATAATTGCAATAAGATTATTATTATTTTTTTATTTTTATTTTCTTTGATTTCTGGCATTTACACATTTCTTTCCGGGTCCCTCCCAGGGACCTAAGGTTAGAAATGGCGTCATGACACTTTCCACTGACAAAAAAAAAAAAAAAATTAAATTACATGGATAAAGCCCTTCGTAAGGTGTGGGCTGTCCTTTTTAGAACAATTTTTTGTATCTCCTTGAGGCATGGACTTCCAGGAATCCCTTCAATTAGTCTACTGCAATCTTTTCCAACCAGTCCTAGGGCTCCAACTACAACAGGGATTGTTGATGTTCCCATATGCCACATTTTCGAGATTTCAAGGTCCTTGTATTTTGACAACTTTTTGAATATCTTCAAAGATACATTGCAGTCAGCAGGGACTACCATACCAATAAGGAGGCACCGTTTTTGTTTGTGGTCTTTAATAACAATATCATACCAGTTTCTTTCAGTTTCCTTCCCGTAGAAGTTGCCGATTTTCCAGTGTAGATATTGGCCTACTCTGTCATGTCAGGTTTTATATTCAGTGGGTGCCAACACCGTGCAACCTGATACAAGATGATCAATCGTTTCTGGATATTTATCGCAGAATCTGCATTTTGGGCTGACACAATATTTTAGTATATGTGCTTGATAATTCCTAGTTAGCAAGCATTGGTCCTGCGCAGCAAGGATAAAACCTTCAGTTTCCGCTTTCAGCCCTGCACTACGTAGCCACTGATGGGTACGAGTTTTGTCTACGTCAGCTTGTTTGGTACGGGCAGAGTATTGGCCATGAAGCGGTTTATTTTGCCATCGCTTCTGTATCTGGTCGGTTGCATTCGTCTTTGCTGTCTTTTTTAGGTATTTTGCAGTTTCAGCCGGTGTATTGTGCTGTAGTTGCATCTCTACGCCCATTTGAAACTCCATTTTGAATTTGTTGGCTTCTTTCATTACGGAGTAAAGACGCTTACTACTTTCATGTTCCTTGACGCATACCATCATCCAGTCTTCTGTAGTTTCCAAATATCTTTGGAGGCCAATTGTTGTAGTTTCGTAGGACAGTTCTAGTTGAACTAATCCTCTGCCTCCTTCGGATCTGGGCACACACAGACGATCGACATCAGCTTTGGGATGATGCATGCGATAGCAAGTGAGAAGCTTTCTCGATTTGGCGTCCATTCGCTTAATTTCAGCTATGGTCCAGTTAAGGACATTAAAGCTGTATTGCACCACAGGGACAGCCAATGTGTTTATGGCTGATATCCTGTTTTTTTGAGTTTAGCTCAGTATTTAGTACCAGACGTACACGCCTGTAGTACTCTTTTCTTATTTTTCCTTCATTTGGGAGTGTTGTATGCCATCTCCTTCGCTAATTCCTAGGTACTTATAAGCTTCATCATGCTCCAGTTCCCTAATCTTTGTGACAAAATCTAAATCTATTAAGGGTGTTTCTGTAATTCTACCTTTCTTGAAAGTTACTTTTGCACATTTATCTAATCCGAAGTCCATACCTATGTCGTCACTGAAATATTTTACAATATTGAGGAGGCCTTTCAACTCATTGTCGTCTTTGGCAAAGAGTTTGAGATCATCCATTATTATTATTATTATTATTATTATTATTATTATTATTATTATTATTATAGGGTATTCTACCCTATAAATCTTGATAACTATCACTCTCATTGGCGTCGGGAAATTGAGTATTTGTTGGATGGTGTTCTATGTCCGCCTTTCAACATGAAAGCAATCGTAAATTTTATACAATTCGAATTTGAAATTACATTTTTGTTTTGTTTAATTTAATCTGAAGTCTCTTTGACTTTATTTAACTTTAATTTTTTCATTGTAATTCTTTTTTATCTTTTATTATTATCTTTATTTTAAAATATTTTCTCTACAATTCCAGCAGAACCTTTCATTCGTTTTAGCTCGGAATAATGTATCTTTGTCGATGTGTGTATATGCATATATATATATATATATATATATATATATATATATATATATATATATATATATATATATATATATATGTGTGTGTGTGTGTGTGTGTGTGTGTGTGTGTGTGTTTGTGTGTGTGTGTGTGTGTGTGTGTGTGTGTGTGTGTGTGTAGGCTACAAATGTACTAACCCGACACTATTATGCTTTCTGACTGACTTTTCTTTGAGTGAGAATTTTAATTCCCCATTTCAATACATGTCTCAATGTCAACCAATCTCAACCCAAACAAGCTTGCCAATGCCCATTTGAACATCGTACGAAACAAAATACTCTCAAATGCAGAAATAAATAAGATAACACTTGATATAGGACAGAATACAATATCCCATCACTCAAACAATAAAGATGTGAGATTAGAGGTAAATAATATGACAGAGGATGAGGTAAAAACTAAATTAAATGAGATACAAAATAATATCCTGCCAGGAAATAAAACCGAAGAATCTACCCGTGACATAACCTGCAGTTATCCAGACGATGTCACTGAAGATGAGTCCAACTACATTAAGGTAGAATTCCTTGAAAACAACAGAAGTGAAATCATCAATGCGAAAAACCACATCGTCCAAGAACTCAGTAGAGTAACTCTCACACAAATGTTAGACAGAGACCAGCACCCAAAAAAGTCCAATAAGCACATTGTGCGAATATATAACGCTGCACTGTAAACACTGATAACGGACAAACCACTCGGAAACAGAAGTTAATAATGTCATATGTGTAACAGCTTTAGCAGCTACTGTGAAGCTTGGGGTAAAGGCAATGAAAACATCAAACAGCAAAGAAAGACAGCTTGGAAAACAAAACCGATGGGAGAAATAAAGAAAATCAGATGTGAGATTTCGATACTAGACACGATCACAAGAAACCCAAATATCTCAACATGTAAATTCAAGAAAATGAAGCAGAAATATAATGTTAAATCACCAAATGAAATTCTATCAATCAAGGAAATGCTAAAACAGAAACTGCAATCAAGGGCACAGAAAACAAGACGATACGAAAAACGTTGTGGTTCTATTGCCAAAATAAAATATTCCAAACGGACCTTAAGAATTTTTACAGGGAAATTTGAAAAGCAGTTATACTTTTCAAAAAGCCACCATTTACTGAAGAAGTACAGAAATCTTGAGAGAATATTTACAGCAGCCCAAAGGAATATAACTGCAATGAAGAATAGATCCAACGTGAAGAAGAACGAATGGTGGATAAATCTCTACAAGAATGAGAAAATATAACCACGAATAATGTTAGCCAAACTCTAACGAAATCCCAGAAATGGAAATCCCAGGAAATGATAAGGTGCCCAATTTCTTGCTCTATCATCTGTCATTAATCCATAAAACCCTTGCACAAACTCTGCCAATGCTTATTAATAATCCCAAAGAACTTCCAGAATGGATCACAGAAGGTATTACATATTTCATGGCAAAAACGAGTGAAACAGGTGATCCGAAAAATTATAGGCCAATAACATGCCTGTCCGCTTGATCACGTCTGTCCTGACGAACCGTACCTAATCTTATCTCGAAGCAAACAATATTCTTCCACTGAAACAGAATGGATGCAGGAGAAGTTTATATGATTGCAAAGATCGACTGCTGATGAACTAAAGGATCCTGGAAAATTGCAGTAGACGATGAGAAAATCGTAACACAACATGGATAGACCGTAAAGTCTTCGATATTGTACTACATTCTTGGATCCTTAAAACTCTGGAAATGTACAAAGTCTCACCCGTGATAGTAAATTTCTTTAAACACAGCATGGTAATGTGGAAAGTCACATTATACTTAATTACACCAGAGACATTGCCACTTCCCATCTCCTGAATATCCGACGAGAAATCTTTCAAGGAGACTCCCTGTCTTCTCTTCTGTTTTGTCTGACCTTAATCCCCGTCACATATAAACTAAACAATAATAGCTATGGTTACCAACTAAACAAGAAAGTACTTAATCACCTACACTACATGGATGATCTCAAACTCTTTGCCAAAGACGAAAGTGAGTTGAAGGGTCTCATCAATACTGTAAAATGTTTCAGTGACGACATAGGTATGGATTTCGGATGCGATAAATGTGCAAAAGTAACATTCAAGAAAGGGAGAATTACAGAAGCATATTCAATAGATTTAGATTTTGGCACAAAGATTAGAGAACTGGAGCAAGAAGAAGCCTATAAGTACCTAGGAATTAGCAAAGGATACCTAAATGAAGGAGAATGTAAGAAAGGGGTACAACAGGCAACGCGCTTCTGGTACTGAATACTGAGCTGAATTCAAAAAACAGAATATCAGCCATATAACACCTTGGCTCTCCCTGTGGTGCAATAAAGTCTCAACATACTTAACTGGACCATAGCCGACATTGTGGGAATGGGCGCCAAAACGAGAAAGCTTCTCACCTACCACCGCATGCATGACCCGAAGGCAGATGTTGATCGCTTGTATGTGCCCAGATCCTAAGGTGGCAAAGGATTAGTTCAAAGATACCTGGTAATGACAGAAACCTGGATGATGATCTGTGCTAATGAACGCAATGAAAGAAGTAAGAAACTTTATTCAGTAATAAAGAATTCCAACAATTTCAAAATGGAGTTTCAAATGGGTGAAGAAAGGAAAGTAATGCATAATACACCGACTGCAGATGCAAACTATTTGAAAAGAAAGCAAAAGCAAAATACAACCGACCAGATACAGAAACGATGGCAAGTTAAACAGCTTCACGGTCGATGCTCTACCCGTAACAAATAAACTGATGTAGACAAACCCCGTACCCATCAGTGGCTACGTACTGCAGGGTTAAAGGCTGGAACCGAAAGTTTATTCTTGCTGCACAGAACCAATACTTGCGAACTAAAAATTACCAAATACATATACTGAAAGATTGTATTAAACGAAAATGCAAATTCTGTGATAAGTTTCCAGAAAAAAATTGACCATCTTGAATCATGTTGCGCGTTATTGACAGTGAGGCAAAATCTGCACTGGAAAATCTGTAACTTTTACAGAAAGGAAACTGCAACCCTGGTCTGTGTTGTGTATGAACACAACCCAGAGCAGGTTGTGGAGATAGGACCAGTAACAATTTTATCGGACTTTACAGTACACACAGACAGAACAATGAAAGCTAATCGCCTAGATATCGTGATTAGAGACCGAATAAAACAAAATGTGCTTTCTTATTGACATGGCAGTCCCTGCAGACTGCAATGTATCTTTGAAGATCTTCAAAAAACTATCAAAATACAAGGACCTTGAAATCGAAATCTCAAAAATGTGGCATATAAGGACATCAATAATTTCAGTTGTAGTTGGAGCCCTCATATTGACTGGATAAGGTTCCAATAAACTCGTTGAAGGGATTCCTGGTTGCCCATGACTTAAAGAAATGCAAAAACAAAATGCTCTCAAAAGTACGGCCTACACTTACGAAGGATTTATCTATGTAAAATATGTCTGATTTTTTTCAAAACTACTTAGTGTAAAATGTCATGATGCCATTTCTGACCCTAGGTCCCTGATTGGGACCCGGAAAGAAATGGATACACCAGAAATCAAAGGAAATAATAATAATAATAATAATAATAATAATAAGATGAAGAAGAAGAAGAAGAAGAAGAAGAAGAACAACAACAACAACAACAATCAACGCCAACCGCCCAGACATTGATATTAAAGACCACACATAAAAAAGTTCCTCCTTATTGATATGACAGTCCCTGCAGACTGTAATGTATCTTTGAAGATATTCAAAAAGCTGTCAAAATACTAGGACTTTGAAATCGAAATCACAAAAATGTGGCATATGGGAACATCAACAATCCCTGTTGTAGTTGGAGCCCTTGGATTGGTTGGAAAAGATTCCAGAAGACTAATTGAAGGAATTCCTGGAAGTCCATGCCTCAAAGAAACACAAAAATTGTTCCCACAAATACAGCCTACACTTTCCGAAGGGCTTTATCTTTTTTTTTTTTTTTTTTTTTTTGTCAGTGGAAAGTGTCAAGATGCCTTTTCTAACCTTAGTTCCCTGGGCGGGACCCGGAAAGAAATGTGTAAACGCCAGAAATCAAAGAAAATAATAATAATAATAATAATAATAATAGATAACATAACTTACAAGAGGAAATTAATTAAAATGAAATATTTCGGCGGTTTCCATTATGAAATACTCTACATTCTTCATAAAGTGAACGAGAAAGAAATACAGAGACATGGACCACAAGTGAAACTGATGACAGTGGAATCGAACTATTCTATGCTGATAGGCTATAAGCTGATAGAAAAGAAGGTCGATGACGTGTCAGCATGGAAGATTGCGACGATTCGGCTATCAAACGACTGAACGAGTAGACAAAACAATGTAAATAATGACCGCATACAAGAGGCAAAACTGCACTAAAACAGAAGGGTGGACCAAAAGAAAGAACAAGAACTCAAATAATTGATAGAAAAACAATTCTGTGCACACTTCAGAATGGAAATTGAACGACTAGCAGGTAATTGACTACGTGGATGAAATTTAAATAGACACAAATTAGTTCTCTCTTTACCCAAAACGATGTTATGATAAAACTATATAGTCGAGATAGATAAACAGGAAAACAGTTGACTGCGAGGAAATATATCAGAAGCACTAAACCACATAATCAATGAATGTATGAAATTAAACTAGAACTAATATACAAGAATATACTTGATTGAGTGGGGATGGTAATCCACTGGGAACTCTACAAAGAGCTACATTTTCATACAGACCAATAGTATAGTAATGGAGGTAAATTAATAGCTGATTCCTAGAGTTTGAACAATAAAAAAAATACTTTCAGTAAGAATAAACATGAATTTAAAATGGAAGAAAAAATTTTATATAACAAGTAACGCGTGCAAAAAAGATATTTTAGTATACTTATGAAATAAATATATGTATTTAGTGAGCTTTGAGTTCAATTCAAGTAGAAGTATATTTATAACAACAAAAGTATATTTATAACAACAAAAGTATATTTATAACAACAACCCTTGTTGAAAAAAATTGGTGAAAGACTTCATAGAAGGAAAGAGAATAGAAGAACTAATATGCACTAAACGTGAATGAAAACATTACAAATGACAGTCATAGCAGTCAAAAGGTATGTGCTGGCTGAACAGAAGGAGAAAGTTAGGGTAACGTAACCACCATGGGATGTGCCCGCTTCGAGAGATATTATCTCGACACATTTTATCGGATCGTATTTTGGTTTTAATTGATCTGTTAGACTCAACATGGCTCCGAAAATTAATAAGTTGGGTGTTTTCCATTTGGTAACAAAAAAAACTATGCATTTTTTGTCATATGGCCTGCTTACACCTACGTCTGCGCTATTTGAAGCAATTTACGTTTGGTTTACCAAAGTTAGGGATAGTCTTTGAAATTAGAGGACCCTTAATTCAGGATGAATCAGAATCATCAAAGTAAAAACATTACTGAAAACAAAGAGTGCTGGGGGAGAAAAGAGACTGATTATTACTTAGTCGCCAGTGTCCAAGTTAGTAATTACAGGTGTAATGATTCAGTGAGTGCATATAATAATGATAATAATAAACTGTGTTTAAAACCTGATTAGCAAGTTCGTGCTTTGGCACATTTTGCTGAATTATGATCTGAAATGTTCAATGTATAATGTTCGATCAGTATCATCTACGAAGAATCATTAAATTTAAAAAGGAAGGGTATTATACTGAAAAACAAATATTCGTTGTGCAAAATGCTTTTTGCTTCATTAGAAAAGAAACTTATTTGCTTAGGTGTATTCGACAATATGATATTTTGTTCTTTTCAGCGTCTTAATATCTTTCTAAAGGAGAAAAAATTCAATGAGCGATAAAATGAACATAATATATTTTAAACAAAAAAGAAGATAAATATTTATGAATACATAAATTTCTACACCAGGAACATTGTTATTTGTGGTTGTTGTTTTATTCTTTAACGTCAAGTACCGTTTGGCAATTCTTGTCTGCTTGATGCGGAAATAAATATGTTTCCTTATATTTATTTTGCAAATGGACTAAATTTGTCAAAAGTAAAAGAAGGTAATTAGTTTGAAGACTTTTTCAGTTTTCATTTTGTCTTCATTATGCATTCTAATAAAAATATAATTGTTTTACTCCTTTCAGAAGCTTAATTAACAGGCATAATATTAATAGCACTACACGCAAATTCATATGTATATATACATGTATACGTATGACAGTGAGCGCCTGTATGTGTTTACTTGTGTATGATAAAGACAAAAGAGATAAGAAGCGGTTATGTAAGACACCTGAAGATCGTTTTACTAAAACGTATTTTGTTGTAACTCTTCAGTTAACTTTTAATGCCGTATCCTTTTAGAACGTATACCATTATACATTTTAATTTTATAACGTTTTAGAACGTATGTCATTATATATTTTAATGTCATAAAGTTTTATGTCATAACGTTTATTGTCATAACGTTTTAGAACGTACGTCATTATATATTTTAATGTCATAACTTTTTAGAACGTACGTTATTATATATTTTAATGTCGTATCCCTTTAGAACGTACACCATTTATCTTTTAATGTCGTATCGCTTTAGAACGTATGGGATTATATCCCTATTCTACTTTCTTTTCGATAGTATCTGTAAATCACTATAACTGTTTTTGGGAAAAGTAGTTTTGTTGTCCCATTGCCTTCTCCACGGCTTTAATTTCCGAGGTATCCTTAACTCAGATTGGTTACCAACCAGGGATAGAGCGTCTAGTCCACTCAACTATTTCCCTTTAAACTGGACGAAGGAAGAAGAGATGAATCTATGCTTTCTCTCAGAAAGTTAGTTCGAACAAAGTCCAAGAGTACCAACCGGAATTTGAACACTGTTCGCCAAATCCATTTTCTATAGCCATAACCATTCCATCAGTCAAGGAATAACCTTAATATGTTCAAATCTATGGAAAATCTTTATCAATCCTCTCTATCCTCATAAAATTATCTTCTACTGCTCCCTCTTACGTTCCTATCACACACCCTCTCATTATCTGTCTACTTTGAGTGGCTTTTGATCCTTGTATTGAGTGAACATCAGTAAAAAAAAAAAAATCAAATCTAATAATGACCAAATTCCGCTTAAATAGCATTTGAGTTTTTCTTTTCATAAGTCTAAAATCGCTCCGTTATACAGAGTACGTAAGAGATAATGCACACTATAAGGAATAGTAAAACACTAGTAATTTCAGAAGCATTATATTTTGAGAGTTATACAATTTATAGGGAAGAAACTTTTCACAGCATTAATAGAAGTGATTTGCTATTTAACACAACTCTCCATCGATGAATATATATTATCACCATTTTCACTATTCCGGCCACACTGACTTTATTATCAGACTATAAACATATTGGCTACAATTATTTTTAAATAGATTTTATGGCTTAAAATTTCATATAAAACACCCTTTAAAACTACTTTTGTTATATTTTGCCATTTTTCAGCAAAGTTGCATAAAATTGCCCTTGAAACCATTATTTAATAGACATTAAATTGGAATTGAATACGAAATGCTAATATTTATATGCAGCAGCTAAAATCACTTATGAATGCATATTGAAGAGGTTTTTTTTCCATGAAAAATGAATTTCATTCGATAACTTTAGTTGTTAAATCACTTTTTCTTTATGTTTCATTCTGTCTGTTTATCTTATCTTTCATGATGAAAGTAGTTTTTGTTTTGAAATGGTTAAAATGTTCCATGTAATCTTAGCGCAAATTAAAAAATAGGCAAAAGTTTCGACGTTGCAAATGTAATAAATAAAAAATGGCGATCTGCTTTAGAAAGATTGATATTAAAATTGAATTAACGTCAAATAAATTTTCAATATTAATAATATAACCGAATGTCAAGATTTTGTTCTTACGCTTAGAAAACAGAAAGACACATTTTTTTTTATCCACAAAGAAAAAGAAATAGAAAATGTAATTTACCACTGAGGTCGTCAAAATAATTAAAATCTTAAACCGCCCCTATTAAAATCTTAACCGTAATTAATTCGTCATATCCTTATAATCTGCACTTATTTCATCCTCTTACATCCCTTACAGCAACCTCACTCATTTACTCTCTACCTTAAATAGCTTCTTGAACTTGTATTGGATTAACATTTACTAAAAGTTTTTGTAAACAGATTTTGATTTTTGTATTCAATTTTCATTTATTCCGTAATGAGAGAAAAAAAAGAAAAAGAAAAAATGGCAGATCCCATAATATATGGTTTTCGTTTTCAAGTTCAGCAGCAGAAACAAAGATAGTTGATGAAGCCTATGAAGATAATCCGATTAGGAAGAATTAGTTTTGTGAATGGTTTCTGAAATTCAAGGTAAATTTGATTTGGCAGAAATTCCACGCAGTGGGTGACCATAAAACTTTGGAATTGATGACTTGTAACTTCTTTTGGATGATTATCCTACTCAATCATAATCGAAATTGTCTGAAAAAATTTGGTGTTAATCATCCAACAATTGTAAACTATAGAGAAGATTCAATTACGGGAAAATAAATCTCATAGGGATTCTTATTGAACAGAGTATCTCACCAGCTCTAATTTACAAAGATTACGGGAGATAAAAAGACGGTGCAGTACGATAATCGAAAACATGGGCGAATCCAAGATATTCAGAAGTACCAACCATTCAAGAGTACCAACCATAACCATAAAACCTATTCGAAAAAGTCATTTAGTTTTCTGTATTTGGTGGCATATGTATTTGGTGGAATATGAAACGTGTACTGTATAATGAATTACTAAAACCTGGAAAAATTTAATACAAACCATTAAAATTTAATTCTAAATTTGTGCACCGCAATTGAAGAAAAAAGGATATTTTCAGATTAAAGAAACTCGAAAATCACACACCTATTCACACGTTACTTTCTTTCGACAAAAGATAATAACGGATTTGGATGGTAATTCTTCTTCACAGAAGATAATGACCATAATTGATGCCATCGCATTATATTGGATGCGATGGGAGCAACATTTCTTATCTGTTCAAAAATGTAATGATACCTTCGAAGTTCCAAATTTAATAAATACGTCACTGAGTTCAAGAATCGTTTTATCAAAATGAAATTCGAATGTTTTTGGAACATGGGCGCAAATTCAGAGAAAGTTAAGGAAAGTATCTTGATAAGAAACATATTCACTAGTCATTAATTAAAGAATTTTGGTAAATTTAATAAGCCAGTAATTTTGGATAAGATGTGGGTCAATAATGATGATTTAGTTCAATGGCTGAAAAACTTTAAATAAGAAGCACATTTACGCAGTGTGGATTTGTATATTAATTGTAATAGAAATTGAACAGAAAAAGTAGATTAGCAGAAATTTATACATCAATTCTAGTAAAAACTTGATAGAATTTTAAAAGACAAAAAGAAATATGTAGATCAATTGTAAGAGAAATGGGATAGAATTTTAGCTGATTTATAGATAAAATGTAATAAAAATTGAAAGAAATTGTATCATTTGTAGCAATTTGTAGGTCAATGGAAATAAAGATTACCAGGAATTATAATATATTAATAGCAATTAATAAATAAATTATGATAGAAATTGAATAGAATTGTAAAAGTTTAGTATAAAAATGTTGCTACAATGTTTGCAATATAAATTGAATAGAATTGAAGTAATTAGTAGCAATTGGAATATCAGTTGGAATATAAATTGCTCGCAATTGTAATGGATTGGTATCGAATTGCAGATTAGTTGCAATAAAATTACATGAAATTGTAAAAGATTGAGATCAAATTGTAGACCAAACGAAATAGAAGTTGCTTGTAATTATAATAGATAGTTATCTAGAACAAGAAATCTCAAAAAATGTCGATGTTGTTTTTGACAATATAGTTGAAAAGGACTTTTGAAAATGATTTTGCGATGTGTCTTGGGCCGATAATCAATCATCTCCGCCTATGATCTGTGCGTATTAGAATGTATTTGAGTTCATATGCGTTTTATTTTCGGGCTACTTACTTTGAAGGTAGCCTATGTTGATATCTTTTAATTTGTATTTTTTTTCCTGGGACATAACTGTTTCGGTGCCTGTAGATATGCACGTTTCTTGTAAATATTTTTGTTTTCTTCTGAATATGAAAACCTCTCAACAAGTGTTGGAAAATATCTGACAGAATCCAATCCAATTATTTTAACATTCACTGCTACCTATGATATTTTAATACTTGCATAATACAATCCCTAATTGCTCTTTAGTTATTTTTAAAAGATGCTATATACGAATAGACGATTTATTTCAATAAATAAAAGTTATTAATGAATGATGCTAATGTGTGTGTTTTTCTAAACAGTTTGTTTTCTTTTCCTCCATAGCGCACTGTGACGCATTTGTGCATCATCGATTCATTTAAAAAAACATCTCTGATTGTTGTAATTTATAATGGCTGGCCGCTGTGGCGGTAAGTTGGAAACACTTGCTAAGGCTAGTTTGTGTTTGTTCAACATCCACAGAATCCACATGTGTTTTACACTGCGGCTATGCTGACCGGACTTTAGATTCTGTTTTTCGGAGAGAACGCCATTGGTTGGCGTGATCAAAAGTTGGAACAAAGCCATTACGTTCAAACCTTCGAGATCAACCATCGACGGTTTCCAAACAGTTTTGTCTCTCCAATTGTAAGTTTTCTCGCAATTGAATCATTTTTTGATTAAACAAAGATTGCGAATTGTCATGTTAATGTTTTTATACATATTTTTACTCATATCATCTGCAAAACTTTTATGAAGTAAATATTATATATAACTAATAAGATACTAAATTGCAACAAAAATAGCAATTTTTTTTTCTCTTTTAATATTAATTAACTACAAACGTTATCAAGAATTGACGTTTGGAGTTTCATCACAATTCTCGTCGTTCCACTGGAAGCAAAGATTTTTAGTTACGGTTTGGGGTTTGTGGTAGTTCGCTGCTGTAGATTACAAGGTTACAGCACCTAAAATTCCCAAGCGGTCAACCATCAAGGTACTGATCAGGTTCAATGTTGCTTAACGTCGGTGATCACACGGAAACCGTAATTTCAACGTGATGTGGCTGTAAGCCTACTGATTTTATTCAGTTTTTCTATGTGGAATTAATGAATATTTATTTTAATATTATAGCATAATATTTCAATTTGGACATAGTAATTTATATTGAACACTTTTAATAAAATATATTTTTGTGTTGCATATGCATGATTTAGTGTAAAATTAATGTAAAATTAGAGTAATATTGTAAATTTTCCATGCAATAATTCTCCTAATTTAAATGTTAATATGTTAGAAATAGCCATACTCGATTAAAAAGTCGACAGCAATAATATACGCATAATGAAAGTTTGTGTAAGAATTTATATAAACCTGCGAATGTTTGTATTTATGAAAAAGAAAAATAAAGAATAAGGAATAATTTAGTAGAAATTTATTAAAGTGCTATTTTAAATGGTGTGATTTGATTTCATCAGAGAAATCGGCAATAATATGAAGAAACATCACAATTCTAAGGTGAGAATATTTAGCACCAAAAATTATAATTGTCCATTCGCTATCTTGTCTTTTCTATAAAACCCATTTCGTTTTTTTTTTTTTTTTCTCAGAATTAAAATATTTTCATAATTCTTTTTTATTATCTCCAATATATTTTTGCCATTAATATTCCATTTCTTTATTTATTGTTTCTAGAATATATATTTTAGAATTACGATTTCTCTAAATATGTTTCAATCTAATTATTTTCTTAATTTTGATATCCATTATATAACATATTTTTCGCTGGTCACATAAAAATGCTTTCGGTTATCTGTATATTTGCCTTATTTAATTTGATTTTCTGAATAAAAGAAAGAAAATTGCCAAATGATTTTTCAATTTTTTCTACACTTCGTTCTTCATAAAATCATTTTTTTTTCTATTTAATTAAACATTGATATCTTCTTTTCGGTAGTTAAATATGTAAAGTTTATCTAAAATGATCCGTAAAACCAACATCTTCTAAAAAGAAAAAGATAACTGGGATAATCTCACTTGTAATCTTGAAAACCAGAGTTAAATCATTTTATATATTCTTAACTTTGTTAACATAACTTAATATTACGAACATTCTACATTACTCATGATTCAATGCGATGAAACACTTTTGAGTACAACCTTCTCTAAGAAAAAGTGACGATGCTTAAAATACAATCCAAAGACCACAAAAAGACTCGCAGATTTTGTTCAATGGTTTTGATCATAATGGTGAATGTCGAAACTAAAGTTCACAATATTAACAGCATTTTGCCTCATGTTCACCCATATCGGAAAATGACATTATATATTCCATAACATTTATAGATTAAGTTTACAAAAGTAATTCATTTCAATTGTCGATTAAATAAATTCAAATGTGAATGTAACGAGGAAATCATTTTTTTTTCTACGGCAACTTACTAATTTTATGAAAATAATATGAAACAATGTGCGCAAGGCAACATTATGAACCTTCAATTACAGTATATTTTTTTATTTATATAAAAAAATAATTAAAGGTTAAAAATCGAACTCAGTAAATGCGGTAAATTTCCGGGAATAAAAAGAATAGATGAACCTATTTTACATTTGTGTTAATAACTAATTTGGTCTATGCTCCTTAATATGATATAAAATTTACAAAATCTGTTATCGCATATTTGGATATTATCAAATATCAAAGAAAGCATAAATGGATTCATTGCTGGTATGACAACATATAGTCATAAATAGAAGGTGTGATTCACTTCATTAAGATTTTCCACCTTACGATACGACATGTATGCAAATATACAATGCCAAGAGAATTAACACATGCAATACTATCAATATACTAGAGTTGTAAACAGTAAAGGATAACCATTAATATTAAAAAGCAAAAATAATGTTGTTAAAGGAAAATAGTCAAGTACTGTTTGTGTTATAATTGATTCGTATCAGCTTTTCAAACACGTGACTTCAACTGCCATTTATATGCAATGAAACAATAGTATAAATTCTATTTGACGAACAATCTGTCAGCGTGCCAACTTTTACCACTTAATGATATACGTGTCAGCAAAATAACGCAAAATAAAAGTAATTAAATCAACCTTAATAATAAAATAGCACTGAAAACTAATTAAACTTAATAATAGAGAAACGCAGAAAAATGTTTCGATTAACGGGAAACTCTTAAATTAATGAAAAATAACTAAAAATTACTCAAGATTCTTCTTTTGCTGAAAACAAAATAACTATTACAAAAACTACGAAATACTAAAAACCTAATTTCAGAAAGAAAATAACTGAAATTAACTTTTATATATATATATATATATATATATATATATATATATATATATATATATATATATGTATGTTATAACTTTTATTTATTGCATGCGTGATAGATATACTCAACTTATTTTATATAAATACTTATGTTTAAAGAGTTTTGTAAATATTAAATTTACAAACCTCTTTAAACCTAAAATATTACAAACATAAATCAGTAAATATCTGAAGAGAATTTGAATATGCCACCCCAATCCATGCAAAAATATGTAATTCCGTATTTTCCATAATTAACTATTTTCTTCATCTATTTGTTGTTTTATTTCAGAATGTTCTAAGTTGATTCCAAATGCCAAATGAAATTACTCCTAAAGTAAGAACTAACTTCGAAAATATTTAAAATCGCACTCGTACTTTTTTTTTCTTCGTCTAATTCTTCTGGGATGATCTCGAGGAGGCCTCGGATAATCTGATACTCATGGAAGAGATCGATTGAGCAAGAAGAACATAGAAAAACAACCACAACACATGTGTGCTTAGTGTACGCTTGAGTAAATTGTTGATGAGACAGTGTTTAGAAGAAATAACAGAAAGACAAAGTTTATTAAGGGACAGGAAGTTGTCGAGAGCCATGATCGCCTACGCTCTGAAGGGATACGGCACATATAGAAGAACCCGTAACTTGAAACATGTAAAACACTTTTCATACTATGGCTTAAATTTAATATGACTGACGAAGGAAAAGGTGTCTGTAATGTGATAAAATGCAATTGTTTGAGGACAAAACAAGTCACAAATTAATGTATCGGAACTAATAAAAATTACCTTAACATCTCAATTTCAATCATATGAAAATTAACATCACATAGCATGATAGAAAAATATATAGAGAATAAGAAAAATATTTTAGATATGAAACATAATTCAGAACATTTTCTGTATAAATATATGCAAATGGATCCGGAATCACTTTGATTTAAACACTAACATTAGCCGAGGATTAACATAAGAGGACATTTGTATGTGGATTAAACAGATAAATGTATGAGTCGATCTATTCAAACAGACCTGCTTACTGTGCTTCTGTGACATCCCCTTCCAACATTAATGTTGGAAGGGGATGTCACAGAAGCACAGTACCTTTTCCTTCGTCAGTCATATTAAACACATCACTTCTATTTACTAGATAATATATCATTTACTGTACAAATAACATGAGGACAACTCTAACCGTAACCCTGTTTTCCGTACTTAAGACAAAAGTAGCAAGAAAGTGCTGGATATCATTCACAGACAAATGACAGTGTCAACGCCCAACCTACAGGAAATCTGATATCGCTCTGTCAGGCTTCTTCTCTCCTGGTCTGCCACATAATGCCAGCCTGGAACCTAGCATTGAATAACGAACCAATGATAATATATTGTCAAGGAATGGATAAATTGAGTCGTCAACCTAACCACCCTCTCCGACACGACGTAGCTATCACTGCAAGAAACAGATCAGCTAAACCTATCACTCAGCCGATTTACCCTCTTCGCAAGACACAAATATTTTTCCAGTTTCTCGTCTTTATGTAAACCATTGATAACCACAGCAAAATATTCAATTATATGTTCAAATATGTTATTTTTGTATGATTAGGATTTAGCTCATACAGAGAAAGAAGAAAGAATGGCCGTTGTAGGTGAATGATTAATAAACTAGTTTTCCAATGTAATATGTTCGATCCCCGCTACGTGTGCCACTGTTTCACTAAAACAATTTAAACTTGATAGGCATTCTTTAGAAAGTATTTGTATTAAATATTCATTTTAAAAGATCTTAGATTTTACTCTGTTGTCTTTGAAAGAAACCGAATATTTCACAGTTTTATGAAAATCATTCATTGTCTAAATAATATTCTTCACCTTTTCATTTATACATATTCATTACATTCATACAATATTCTGTTCATTAAAACTTCACTGGAACAGATCTGAGGACTTTCCACTTGTTTTCTGTATGATGGGATGTGGAGACTGTAACAATTGGGAAGAATCGTCAAAAAATCTTAGTTCGCCAAATCAAACCTTGGTCATATATACAGGATGCGATGAGTAAATTGTCGTTATATATTTAATTTCGCGCATGCGCCTTCTTTGTTTTTGAAGAGTATAGTAGAGTCAGTTGGGCAACGTCTGTGAGAAAAAGAACACCATGACGCAAATTACTCCGCCAGAAGTTTTGAAACGGCATGCTGTACTGCTTGGTATTTGCACCAGAAGCTGCAATACGAACCTTTCAGAGTGTTTGGGTGTCAATCTGAGGACAGGGCAGAGGATTTTCAAAAGAGTTAGATAAGTTTAATGGCGACTATGAAGGTACAGCAGCTGGGAAAACTCACTCCGATCGTTCTGATAAGAAAAGAACTCCTGAATTTGATGATGAGGGCCTCAGATCAACATCAATGCCATAAAGCGCCATAAAGTGCCTTGAGGAGGTAGTGCTGCCCTGGGTCAAGAGGGTGACTGCTATCTGGCAACAGGATTCTGCTCCTTGCCGCACAAGTAAAAGAATCCAGTCTTGGCCATCAAACAATTTCTGAGGCTATATCACTTCTTACATCCCGGACACCTAACACCCCAGGCCTTAATCCACTTGATTATTATGCGTGGGGTGCAGTTGAACAAAAAACCAACCAATCTCCCTGTTACACTAAAGATGAACTGAAGGCAAAGATTATGACAGCATTCAGCAACTTAAACAAGAAGACCGTCCAGAAGAGATGCAGGAGATCCCGAAGTCGTCTGGAGGCCGTAGCTGAAGTTAATGGCGTATTTATTGAATAAATTTACTCTTTAATATTTTAAGATACTTTTTGCGTAATTTTGGTAAATATATATGTTAAAATGAGATATCAGTGCTATTTTCATTTTTGCGTAATTTGGAGGCAATTTATCTATCGTACCCTAATGCATTCTTTCGTCAGAAGAACGCAAATCCATTGATCAATCCAAAAATTATCAGCAACGTAAGATAAGCCTTAAGTCGCCCATGTCCAGATTGGTGACTATATAATTCAAACTCGTTAGGTCTGTGTGCATCGCTATGTATCTATTGCTGCACAACTTTTGAAGAGACATCTGCACAAACGGATTGCAGCTATACGCATACCACCCAATTAGTTAAAAACAAAGCGACAATGCTGACCCTGTTCAAAAATTAAAAATCATTCCTATCCCTATAGAAACATATATGTAAAAATCTACATATTCAGTTAAACAAAAAACATAATTTCCGATAACATCAGGAAATCTCCTTCCTGACAAATCGACCATTGTGATATTCGAACCCGGGTCTCATGCGCAGAAAGCAAACGTTCTAACCACTTTCTATGACTACACTATTTATATCGGCAAGTGTTGTATCCCTCGATAGTAATCACTCTTCCTCAATAAATATATCAAATTTTAAACAATACACTGCGTGCCAAATTATTATCGAGATAACTTTTTTCTAATATTTTAAAAACCATCCAATCAATTCACACAAAATTTTCCCACAATGTTGGCAACACTGACCTACGCAATCACTGAAATTTTACTGATCTGCGCAATGTAAACAAACTGGCGCCATATTTGTTATCAGCACGATGATTTGTGACTGTGTTTATGAATATGTGTTTTATAATTTGAAGTATCTGTTATATAGGGAAAATGTTAATTTATGGAAATGATTTATTAATTACTTTCAGATGGATTTGTTGGTAAAATGACTTAAAATATTGATAAATATTTCAATGCATGAATATATTTACAAAATGTATTTATAAATTATTAATAAATATTTCAAACTATCCATCTATTTACAAAATATCAGTAAGCACAGAATATCATTATTCAAAAAGTATACACTTCGATTTCACTTTATTTCTCTACTTATTATATACATTTATTTAATTATGTATTTATTTACTTATTTATATTTTTCATATCCCAGCATTTTCTAGTCCTTTCCACTTATATTTTCTCGCGTTTGCATTGATTACTTTGTCCTTTTTTTAGGACATTTTTATTTTGTGTGCATCAATGAAAGTGTGTTTCAAAGTGTTCCAATCGACATTTCCCATTAAGTGAATGTCACTAAATCAGATGAATATTTGCTATAAGAAAACGAAGAAAATTACTTACAAAAATGAGAAAAAAAGGGATCTTGAAGTAGAAAAACATCAGCTGAAAAATATCAAAATATGAAGAGTAAAGGGAAATAAGAAAGAAGTGAATAAAAGAAAAGAAAAACGAAAGAAAATACAAGAAGAAAAATGATGAGAGAATGAATATATAAAAAATGAGACGTTGTTTAGAAAAAAAGAAGGAAAATGTAACGGAGGTTAGAAAAGAATTAAAATATAGTAATTAGAAAGAGAAAAATATGAAAGAAATTGAAAAATGAAGGAAATGGTGAAGGGAATTCAAACAAGAATGAAAATGTGAAATAATTTTTCTTAAAAAGGAGAAAAATGAAGGGAATGAAACCAACAAAGAACATATAAAGGAAATTAGACGAAGAAAGAAAATTTGAATGTGATTTTAAAAAGAATGAAAAGTTGAAGAAAATTACAAAAGAAAGAAAAATATGAATGGAAATTGAAGAAATGGGAAGAATAAAATTAGAAATAGTAGAAAAATATGAAGGAAACAAGAAAAAGAATGAAAATGCGAAAAAAAAATTAGTTAAAAATGAAATGAATTGGAAAAAAACAAAAACATGAAGGAAATTTGTAACGGAAGGAAAAGGTACATGAAATTGAAAAATGAAGGAAATAAGACAGTTGTAAAAAGAAAGAAAAATGTGAATTAAATTAGAAAGTGAATATGTAAAGGAATAAGAAAAATAAAGAAAATCTGTTGGGAAATAAACAAAGACGGACTATGGGAAAGGAGTTAGAAAAACAAAGAAAAAGAGTAAGAAATTAGAGAAGACGGGTAAACGTGAAGAAAATTCGAAAAAGGAGTGCGAAAGAAATTAGATAAAGAATGAAGATTTGAAAGAAATAAGAAAGTGAAGGAATATGTAAAAGGGATTAGCAAAAGAAGGAAAATGAGAGAATAAAAAAGGAAACTTTAATGAAGACAATTGTGGGGAAATATATATACTATATATCAGACGAATGACAAAATGGGAAAAAATGTAATGCATTTCAACCTTCAAAAGGAATTCCTCAGACTCGCATATAATATATATAATCTTATAATATATATATATATATATATATATATATATATATATATATATATGCGGTTACATGGAGAGTTGTTTGTGACCTTAGGTTTCACGTTTTCGTGATCTTCAGACAACTGGTTTATTTTTTCAAAAGTGGATCTATTTATGCTTTATTTATGTTTGATTGTTTGTGTGTGTTTGTGGGAGGGGAAAATTTTCTTCTATGTTTGTTTGGGATGACAATCACATATACATAGACACATATACATACAGGCGCATTCATGTTAGTTCATGCATACACACCCAGATACATAATCTTGAGTTAGGCGCAGTTACATATTCATACGCTCGAGCTCACGTATGTACGCAATTTTCATTCTGTCTATTTTGGTGTCAAGATTGTAGCGTTTCATATGTAGCAGTGACAGGTGGGGGAGGCTTTCACGTTTTTCAGGTTGGCTGTTTGTGCCGGCAGATACGTTTACATGCACTCACACATACACAGATATGCAGAGGTACACCCACTCTCATTGATTTGGGTCCATTACCACCACGTCAGTTAAGTTGGGTTCTGCCTGTAGACATTACATTTTTGTAACCACACTATCCACATACATATGGCAACTAAAAGATAAAAACATCACACCAAACATTACCTGGGAAATTATAAAAACCCATATATTAGCTCTATCACCGATATTGAACACTTTCCACTAATACCGCACATAATTCTATCTATGTATATGTCTGTCTATCTATCTATCTATCTATCCATCTATATATATATATATATATATATATATATATATATATATATATATATATATATATATATATATTATTGAATCAAAAATATAAACAAAACGTCCGTTATAATTACACATCGCAAGAAACACTGAAGATATAGGAAGGCTAAATTATAAATTTCTGACGCTCGATGTTTCTAGATGCACAGCTTTTAGTCGACTTCATTCAGCACCTCACCTCTTTTGTTTTTGTTTCATACTGTTGTTTTCAAATATCCCACATTGTGACAGAAGTAGATTTAAGAAAGTTTAAATGTGGCATGAACCTGGACGCATAATTACCATGTAAGAATCAGAAATTTGTGCACTTTCTATACATTTTCACCTTATAAGCTTATTTTCGCATTTAATCAAAACTGCATCCTTTAACTCAAAATTAGAGCCAAAATGGTCTCTTTAAAATCAACAGTGATAAAATTAACAAAAGTAAAAGCGTTTGGAAATTGAATGAAGTCGTCTAAGTTCTACGTCTAGACAAATCAAATGCTGAAATTTTAAATTTAAATTTACCGTTTCGCACGTCTTCGGCTTTCCTCCCTTTTTTTAATAATAAATTTTTTTTTTTCATATATTCCCCCCTTCCCCCATATTTATATAATTCCGTCAATAGCTACATTATTTTAGTTTAATTAAATCATTTTAAAGGACAAAACGTGTTACACAATTTGTTTTCCATTTTGTAATTCATAGACTTATCATAATTCAAATACAACCAAACATTTTCTGGTTTGGGAGATAGAAAAATGCTCTCAAATCTCCCTTGCAAATATGGCCGATCTTTACATAAACATATTCTTATATTTTCTAAACAGAATCTTTAAGAAATAATCTAGGGTTTACCAAGATGTTGAGAAGCAGCTTTTAAATTATTCTGGTTATCAAGCAGAAGGACATCTCCAATTGGTGGTCTTATCGCGGGTCAAGGAATCTGTTCGAAGCGACCAAGAATATCTAAACGGATCTTCAACACATGCTGAGTATTCAGTCATTTATATTTACCTGAATGAATATCTTATCAATATTCTAATGAATTTTAACTCTTCTATTCATAGAGATAATAATATGTTTTGAAAGGATAAAGTTGACAAGCATTGAATATGATCTGGCCTAATGTTGCTTTGACCCAAGGAGACACAAATATAAATTCAGATTTTCATTCATATTTTAATTTTTCTATTAAAATCTGGTGAGCGCCTGCATCTGACAATCCAAACTAGACAAAAAATGTATAGGCTTGGGAAAATATCAAATAAATAAATATAGTTTTCGCCAAAGAGACAGTAAGTAAATCCATACAATTCTCTATGTGCACATATAAGTGGACGGTTAAGTGAAGATAAAAGTATTAAGTAAAAGAAATATTACGATAACACAGCTTAAAATAGATACATCTGAAATTATATATTATTAAAGCTAGAGATTCTCAAGACAATTGTTAACAACATACATACTACACTTATACATATTATAGCGAAAATTGCTTCAAGTCTCCACTTATACGGTGAAAAATAGTATATATTTTGGAAGGGAGGCATACACACATACATACATACACACACACACATACATACATACACACACACACGCATATATATTTAAGTATATATACCGAGTGGAAACAGTCTGTTTAATACTTGACCGCAATCTTCAGTGCCCACTATTATATTTAAACATTCTCTATTTCACATATTCAGCACTTTTACACACACATATATCATACGTTAAAACTATATTTTTTATTATATATATTGTTCTGTTAAAACAATATCGAAACTTTATTGATTTATTTCCCCTTTGTTTGTCCTTTTTTTAGTTTAGATACTTTTTAGATTAGTCACCCTTTTGACTACTTGTTGTTAGCCGTTCACAATAATGACATAACCCAAGCACGTGGTCACTAATTTTATCCTCCTGATCTCAAGTTATCCATCATTGGTTTGTAACTTTTGATAACTTTCTCTCTATATCTCTTTATTTTATTTCCATGATATTATTTGAATATTTGTTGAAATTGGCCCTTTCAACATTTGTCCACTATCCACGTACACTGTTGCAAAATGTGACCTTCTTCTAACTTCCTTAACTTCTGCAGCATTGAAATGTATTCTTGTAGCAAACTTTATACATATTCATATAAACAAAGTATTCACTATTTTCTTTACCGATTTAGACAAATGGTCATAGTTTTATGTTCAAGCCTCCGACTGCTTTTGTTATATTTCCCGTTACACTTGTTTATTTGTATTTTCAGACTAACTAGTCTTATTGATATGTATTGATTTCTTTTTCTAGTGTTAATCTTTTGGTTCTTAATAAACCTGCCAATGTACGGGACTTCGTCGTCTTCAGAATTTTAATTGTTTAAAGGCATTTATCTGGCTGTCTTCAAAATTATGCATCCGTATGACACAGCCACGTACTCTGGGGAACAACACACACACACACACACACACACACACACACACACACACACACACACACACATATATATATATATATATATATATATATATATATATATATATATATATATATATATAATATAAATATATATGTACACAAAATAGTCAAGGAAATGAAGAAAAAAGGACTAAACATCAATTGTAAGAAAACAGAATATCTGGTTGTCAAGAGAAGGAAGAGCCCAAGACGCGAACTGAAGACACTAAAATCAGGAAAGTACAAAAATTTAAATATCTAGGAATTGTTTAAAGTGGAGTCGAAAAATATTATGCCGTAATATGAAGGCGCGTTGAAATAGAGAAAATGCCTTCGTAAAGTCAAGCAAAGTATAAAGAAGCAAGAAAGAAAAGAAAGAGTGGCCGATCTATCATATAATATTGGCCCTCTTATAATAGCATAAGTGATAGAAAATGTATGCTGTTTTCTTTTAATGGATCATTCTTACGCACTGTAGAGGTGACTATGAACAAACAATGCTTCAAATGACAAGCGAAAATCCTTCATATTTGATAATTGACACTTCTAAAAAAAATTCTTTTCTCGACATACAATCTCCAAATGTTCAAAACTGAGTAAATTCCTATTAAGCATTTACTAAACTTTAGCGAAACTATTTCTAAGTTTCTATTATATTGCCTTCTCTGCTGATTAGTTTAAGTCATGTATTCTTTTGGCTATTCTGTTATAATTCATGTGATAAAGGTGCTTCTTTCGATCTTTTTTAATGACATTCCAATATCAGATATCTTGCAATTTACGATTTGATATCATAAAGACATATTTCCCATAGCTCAGTATGAAAAGACTCAGTGTTTTCACAGCCTTCATTAATGCTTGTATTCCAGATGCTTGCATTTACATTTAATAATGCAATTCTCAATTATGATCCTATTTGAGAATTTATTCTTGTATTATTTTATTTTCTGAATGACCAGCATATGACATTTCCCTTGCTTCTGTTGTAAAATATATTGTAAAATGATTGCATGCTTAATACACTTACATTTTTATTCTAAATTGTGTGTAGGGGTGTAATAAATATATTATTAATGTATGTCAAATCTATGTGAAAATGATCATTCATATTTATGTCATATCTGTCAAATGGAAAATTACTGAGTTAAAAGATATTACTTTCGTTTATTTCTGCGTATACGGAATGCACATATATAATACAATCGATCGATCGACAGATATATATATATATATATATATATATATATATATATATATATATATATATATATATATATATATATATATATATATATATATACATACATATATATATATATATATACACACACACACACACATATATATATATATATATATATATATATATATATATATATATATATATATATATATATAGGGAGAGAGGAAAAAAGAGAGAGATGGATAAACAGAGGTTGTGACATAAAGAGTTTGTGGTGCAAATAATTATTAAGCGACATTAATTCTTGTTATAAACTGAAAACTTCTCGATCTAATAATGTTTTTTTTTAGTCTTCAATAGGAATATGCTGAATAAAAGAAAAATAGGGAGGGTCAAAAAGGACTGGTCTTGTCAGTGTTACTGAATAATCAGGCGGCTTATTTCTTTTAAGAAGATGTCTGAGAGCGAATACTACACAGGATCAGAAATTTACTGCCTTCATGCGTTGCCACCGTTTTGCTGGAAAACGTCAAAAATATACTTCCAGTGCGAACGACTTGCTGAATTTTATGGTGAACATTGAAGTCCACTGGCCCAGAAGTAAATCCAAATTTTACGTCATCTGTGTAGAAATCACACTCATATCGCCAAAGCACCATATCACAATAAATATATCGTCCCACAATTTACTATGCCATTTTGATGGACGTCATTTCACTAGGCAAAACTACTACCATATAATATAGACATTTGGTTGGTAGTCTATAATGCTGGATGCAGTTGTCATTTGTATTCCGAGATTTCATCTCACCAAATAACATTCATAACGAATTTTCTCTCTTCTTTTATAGCGATTATTATTTATAATATACATGTGTTAAACACATTTATTTCCAGGGTCAGGTGTGTGTGTGTGTATGGCAAACCATGTTTCTTGTAAAGGAGTTACTTCTTTGATAATAGCATATAAAATATATTTGTATCCTTCAACGTATCTTTCATTTATCTCTTAATCCTCGACACCGGGTTTTGAACTCTTAGTTTTTCAACTCGGTTCAGAAATGTTGTTCGAGAACCGAAATGTTGTTTGATAACCAAGGCATTTTGATCTTGAATATTCTGGATTCAATAGTTTTTCATGTAAATGTTGTTCATAAAAGGTATGTTTACATTTAAATTCTTTAACTTGCCGTCAAGGAACCTCGCATGGTAAACAAAATTATTATTGGTAATATTTCCCATCATATTGACAGCCATTCAATTTTAAAACATGTACATTATATTGCCGCATTAGATTTACATTTTATCTACAGAGCATCCTCTTTTCTCGTACATCTCACATATCGAAGAAATCCGTTTTCAAGCAGAACATTCGAGATCAAAATGCCTTGGTTATCAAACAAATTTTCGGTTCTCGAACAACATTTCTGAACCGAGCCGAACCGAGTTAACTGAAGCGGAATCATTTCTTAATCGACCGCCATGTTGTATATATTCGTGTGTTGTGCTGTGCTTTTATTTTCCAATTTTATTGTACTGTAACCATTTTTTCTCTTCATTAGTCTTCAGTCATGGATCCAAAGAAAGATAACAGTGATAATGGTAAAGGAAAAAGAAAAGTTTAGAGAAAAACAATTGTTGATGATATTGTCTCTTCTTACTCAGTTTCATATGGCAAAATCAACGATCTATACTATTCTTATAAAGAGACGATTATGTCTTTCCTTCCCTTTTCCAAACATTAACATCTCTTTCCTTCCACTTCCACTTACGCTATCAACTGCTCCTACTTATAGGTACGGTATAATAGAAGTGTTCGTCTATATTTTATCTTTTTAGTATTGGGCTTATTTATTTTTTCTTAGATTTAATGATTTTCATTAATTTTGTGTATAAACGTGTGCACAAAGTACTGTTGTTAAAGAATAAATAAGCAATCATCTTGAGACTAAAAACGGATTACATTGATTCCTATTGGAAGAATAGTTTCGGGTTACGAAAATTTCGTGTTACGAAGAGACTTCAAGAATTAAATTCGTGAACCGATTAATTAATAATTGATTTCTCTTCTTAACGCAAATTAACTCAACTGTTTTCCTAGGGACAGAAAATTAACCAATGAAAGTTGAACAAATACATCCATACCAATAACATACGAATACAATTTTCCGAACAAAATCAAAAGAAAGGAAAGAGTAGAAAATATGGAAACTTGAAATCATGTTACAAAATTTAAGTGGAGCTTCCTACAATCACTGCTAAAATTACTAGGCTCTTTTCCCTTGCGAATTATTTAGAGATTCCAATTAGCGAAGCACAATTGTACTTATTTACATTAGATTTCTAACAAAATATACCTCACATATGATTTCGACAAAATAATACCCGGAAAAACTGAATTACATTTGTCTTTTATTCTCTCATGATAATATAAACTATTAATTGATAATTATAATGAACATTCCTCTATGGTAGCTAGACTTGTGGTCTAGGTCTCATCATTTTAAGGTTGAAATTTCGAGATGTAACCGTGGGTTCTATGCTAACAGTTTATGTTGTACTTCTCCATTGTCGAACTCTTTTCCGGATTCTTACTTCCCAGTTAACTTTGATCTTCAAAAATTTAAATGCATTGCCATTCGTTAACTTCTGTCTTCTTAATTCTTGTTCTTTTCTTGTTCCCTCTCTTTAATAGTAGTCTCATAACATTTCCACATTTCATTTCTTCTCTAACATTTAATAAGCCATTGCGTCTTAGTGGTTTTATTTTTATTCTTGTGGTGAAATGATAATAAAAAAGTAAAATATGTGGTTAAAAGAATTAATTGCGAAACGCATTTGATTACAATAAAATGAATTACTCGTAAATGAATCTTAAGAATGCTAATTAACAAAGATTGTAAAACAATTCTCCCCTGCTTTCTACAGATAAGTTAATTTTTTACGGATAATTTAATTTAACTAGTGCTGAACAGACCTAGCTACCATAGAGGAAAGTTCATCAGAATAATTATCAATTAATAGTTCATATTATCATAAGTGCGTTTTAAAGTAAGATCCTGAAATGAGATGTTTTTCATTCGTCAGACTATAAATTTCAAGAACAGACATGTAAGTACATAAGCTGTTAATCTTACACAGTTTTCAAATTCTCTGGACAACCCTGAATTAATGAATATTTACTTCTAAGAGACATTCCAGTAATTTTCCCTCATATGATTGTAACAGCAATTACTTCTATGAAACAAACTGAGCCTAAAATGGAACAGTACACGCGATTATCATCACGAACTGTGTTACCTGATAAGCGTTTTGCCAAATGTATTTGCAGATGTTATGCCAACTACAAGCTACCTTCCAGCTTCTTTCTGATCCTAGTTGTACTTATTTTCTGTTGGGCTGTTCAGTTAGGAAAATGACATGTGAATCAATTGACGCCATTTCGTTTTCATTCAATCGTGGCACGTTTCTCATTCCCTTTTGCTTGATCCCCTAAGCAACGTTGACCTTTTGATTGTAAAACAAGAGAACATGTTACGTGACTACTGTCGCACGCATATCAAACCAAACATAACTCATTGCTTACTAGCTTTGTGAGTGATCTTTCACAATGGATACAGATACTGCTATTAACTTATCGTGGTCTCCTAAAATGTTTGGCATTAGCTTTATATTCCCCTGGCACTTTTACATTCAATTTTACATTTGCAAAAATTTTACGTGACTTTCTTAAAAAGCCCTTACTCTTTCTCTCACGTTCTTTGAATACTCATGTTATTAAATATTCATTTGTTGAATCTTTTGACGAACGATGCTCTATTGAATATATTTAAACTATTTTCTCTTGTAAAGACGATATTTCTGTTGTTTACTTCCAATCGCTTGTCAGCTATGACAACTGAAAAACACTAGATTATTTGTAGTTATTTCCAATATTTTACAAGTGGACCCCTATCACATTATATAAAGATATATTTTCAGTCAAAGTCCGGCTTTGAAGTAACCAACGGTTTACGGATAATGATTGTTTTATCAAGAAATAAATATTCTTCCGATAATACTCAAAGTCAACTGACATATACTTTCAATTTCCTTTAAACGGATTTCCTCACTTTATAAATAAAAATCAAGATAAATCTTCAATTTCCTGTGTAGTTGTTATCATCTCTGGAGGCATATGGCGACATCTGGCGACATCTGGCGACTCAGGTTGGTCAGTTCAATTCAGTTACAAGCATTTAATCACTGTCTATAGATTCTATAAAGAAGCGAGGTAAGAAACAGCAAAATGAATTAATATTACTTTCTTTTCTAACATGTAAATATAGCATTCGCAGTACGGTTTCTTCAGTAAAGAAATCACTACAAATAATGTCATTTTAACAATTGGCTCTTACTGCAAAAGATTCATTTATGAATTCAAAAAGTATTTCATCTTATTTCAATAAAATGTGTTATTTATACAATGAGGAATTGAACTCTTATGGATTTTAGTAAGAATATTTTCTTAATATTACAACATTACTAATTTTCTATTCCGTTTGTGCACGCTCTCTTCTGAAAACATCCATCTATCTTAAGAAGCGTTTGCACATCTTTGACGTAAGTGGGAATCAACCAGAAGAGATATTCCTACGAATGTGTGAGCATATATTTTCCTGTTGAAGTGTTCAGTCAACAGTCGGCACTAAACGGTGAATAATGCATCAGGTTTGGCTTCAAAACTTGCTTTAAAACTTGATCTAAGGTCAGAAATGGCTTCATGACATTTTCTACTGATCACTGTTGTAAAGATCAAACCAAGATCCCACACATTTTACATAAAGCTCTTTATAATGTTTGAATTGTATTTGGGAGTACAATTTTTTGTATTTCTTCAGGGCATGGGCTAATAGGAATGTGTCTATTGGAACTTTCTCCAATCAATTCAAGGGCCCAAACTACAGCTGGAATTATTGATATCCTCATGTGCCACATTTTAAAATTTTTACTTCAAGATTCTTTTAATTTAATAGTTTTTGAAGATCTTTGAAGATATATCACAATCTGCAGGAACTGCAATATCAATAAGAAAACACATTGTTTTTGTTGTCTTTCTGTCTGGGCGATTAGCTTTGATTGTTCTATTTGTGTGTATTGTAAAATCCCATAAAATTGTTGCAGGTCCTATTTCTATAACCGAGTCTGTGTGGTGTTCATACCAATTTCTTTCTGTTTCCTTCCCGTAGAAGTTGCAGATTTTCTAGTTCAGATTTTTGCTGGGTTTTATATTCAGTGAGTACCAATACCTTGCAACCTCATACAAGATGATCAATTGTTTCTGGATATTTATCCCAGAATCTGAATTTTGGGCTAATACAATATGTTAGTGTATGTGCTTGATAATTTCTTGTTAACAGGCATTGATCCTTTGCAGCAAGGATAAAACCTTCGGTGTCAGCCTTTATCCTTGCAGTATGTAGCCACTGATAGGTACGGGGTTTGTCTACATCTGCCTGTTTGATACGGGCAGAGTATTGACCGAGAAGCGGTTTATCTTACCATCGTTTCTATATCTGGTCGATTGCATTTGCTTTTGCTTTCTTTTTTTAGGTATTTTGCGTCTTCAGTCGGAGTATTGTGCTTTACTTGTATTTCTACACCCATTTCAAACTCCATTTTGAACTTGTTGGCTTCCTTTATTATGAAATAAAGTCATTTACTACTTTCATGTGCTTTGAAACATATCATCATCCAGTCTTCTATAGTTTCTAGGTATCTTTGATGGCTAATTGTTGTAGATTTGTAAGACAGTTCTGGTTGAACTAATCCTCTGCCTCCTTCGGACCTGGACACATACAGAAGATCGACATGAGCTTTGGGATGATGCATGCAGCAACAAGTGAGGAGGTTTCTCGTTCTGGCGTCCATTCGCTTAATGTCAACTATGGTCCAGTTAAGGATGTTAAAACTATCTTGCACTATAGAGATAGCTAAGGTGTTTATTGCTGATATTCTTTTTTTTTTAAATTCAGCTTGGTATTCAGTACCAGACGTACAGGTATATTGTACTTCTTTCTTACCTTCGCCTTCATTGGGTGTGCTGTATTCCATCTCCGCTAATTCCTAGGTACTTATTATTATTATTATTATTATTTATATTATTATTATTATTATTTCGGTATCGCACGTTAATGTAGCCAATAGGCGTTCTGTTCTTGAAGTAGGGTGTCAAAATGACTCCTCAAAACTCAAGAACTTATCGAAGATTTCTCACAGAATAAAAGATGATTGTTTTCTAGAGGCCTACAATCTTGATCTCAATTCCAAATTCACTTAGCACTTTTTCAAGTTTCTAAGTGATGTTCCAAGCGCAACCATTACTATAGGAATTACTACAACAGGCATATTCCATAGCTTCTTCAAATTCTCAGCCAGATCCTGGTATATGTCTATCTTTTCAATGTTTTTGAAGTTCATTATTGTTTTATTTATTTATTTATGAGGACATTATTTCAGCTAGATATAGCAGCCTCGCTTATATCCATCTTTAGCGCTTTGCGTCTTGTCGTTGAGAGGGAGGAGATTCCACATTGATCAGCTGAAAACGATTTGAAAACAAGACATTAAAAAACTATTTAAAATGTAAGAACAGGGAATTACTTTGAAGAGCGCTAATGTATTTCCCTAGGTAGGCTGCATTCCGTGAATTTTAAATCTTATGTTATGAAATAATATAAAAGGCAAAGCTAGTTTAAACTAGGACATTGTTTTGATGTTTCTCTGAGCATTTCATAGCGCATAAGGCCTAATTAGAAGCACTTGTTTTCCTTGACAACATCTGACAAATACCACCCGCTTGTCTTTTTCCGCTCAAAGAAAAGCCGACGTGAAATTCAACAAACGAGTGTGTAAGATGCAACTCAGCTTCGACAAGTCACGAGAGTGTACCACTGAAGTCGATATTTGATGTATGGTGCAGTGAAAGTTTTTAACGAAAACGATAGTCAGAGGGGAAAAAGGTGATTCGAGCTGCTTTTATTCCGTAAGAAAAGAAACCACATTGGTATTGTCTTGCTGCGTTAAGCACGAATCTTGACATTACGTCATTTCATACATGATGCCTTTGATGAGGTGAGAACAATTCTTTTTTACAATCTTTACACAAATGCATGAGAGAGACTGAATCTCTCCTCAATGAATATTTTCTATAAGCTACATTGTTTACATACATAGCTTTTTGAGTTGTAAATCTGCACTATTATATCATTGATTCATTGGTGACCGCGATATATTCTCTTCTTCAATGTCCTTGTGTTTACGAAACTATTTAGACTTAAAAGGACTAGCATTAAATTTTCCAAATGATTGAAGTGTAAAACTTTCAGAGCTGTTACGTTATGAAGAAAACGATACAATAAGGGGTAATAAAATGGTTATATTGGTGAAGATATAATGTTTTATTCTTACATTAAATATTGGTGAAGTCTTACTATTAGAAACGTGTTTATTTATTTACTTATCTATCTGCATTTATTATTTTTATTTAATTATTTTAATTATTGTTTTAATTGTGCTATTTATTTATTTACATAATTACATATATATATATATATATATATATATATATATATATATATATATATATATATATATGGCTCTTATTTCATTTTTCATTTTATTTTATCTTATTTATTTTATATTACCTTATTTTCATTTGTATGTATTATTTTCATTAGTGCTTTAATTTTATTTTATCCCGTCATATTTTATTATTGTTGTTTTCTCTACTTTTACTTTATTTTAGTAATAATAATATTATTAATTTCTTTATTGATTTTCATGGAAAAATAGAGTTACTCCCCTTGATTTTCTAACATTTCTTTTTTATTATTAATATTGATAACTCCAGTGTCTCTTCAAATTAGAATTTATAACTCTTTTTTCCAAACTTAGTTTCAATTTTAAATGTTAATCTGGGCCTAAATTCAAATTCAAAATTAAACTACAATTCATTTACGTATTTTAACAACAATAATAATTTACCCCAACAATAAAGTATATCGCGATAACCAGAAATATTGTAAAACTGTGTTACCCCAAAATAAAAATACCAGCACTTGAAAATTGCGCCGGCTTGAAACTCAGAATTGTATATGTAATTGTCAATGTAAGGAATTACGTATATTTCTTAATACACATTAAATAGTTATGTTATTTAATATTAAGCTCTTTTTTTTTCTTGCACTATAGACTATTTATATGTATTTGTATAAGATCACTCTACCTATATTTATCCATTTGGCTATATATATATATATATATATATATATATATATATATATATATATATATATGTGAAAATATATAGAGAAAATAGGAAGGAACTGGTTAGGTAAATAGTCCAAAGTTCCTTAGTATTTTTGTTATTATTTTTAAAAAATAGTGTTCGATACAAAAGTAGAGCATAAATATAATTATTTATTTAAAAATATGATTCCAAATCGCTACATAAGAGGTCTCATGTTTCAAAACAAGAGCCGAAAACTTCAATATAATCCTTTAAATTAAATTGAGTTGAAATTAAAAAGGATCCGTTCCATCTTCAAGCGAAATTTTTGTTGGAATAACGTATATCTGAAATTTACTTGTTTTAAAAATTGAAATCAAAATCACCATGGTAACAGCTAGGGCGAATTGTCTAAAATGGGTAGGTGAGTGTAGGGTGTTAATGATGAGTGGCGGTATAGAGATACTTTCTAGGTGTCAAGTCGGGGGAAGGTGAGGGTGTTAAAAAAGAAACGAAGATGTATTAAGCTTTCGTCAAGTTGGCTTGTCTATGGAGTCGTGGCGTTTGTTTTTTGACGACTTCATAAAGGGTTATGTTGGTATTTAAACTACTAATTTGGGCTATGGATTATGAAGGGTGTTATGTTGTATGCAAGTTTGTAGTTAATAATTTCTTCTATGAATCTGATGATTGGGTTATTTGTTAAACAAGTTATATAATTTTTTTTTTTTTTTATTTCAAACCAAAAATCTGATGATGCCTACAAAAGACCGTTAACTCGTGTCTATTATTTAATAGATTATTATTATTTAGAAGTTTAATAATGTGCAATTTTTCATGGAGGCACAAAGGGCATGGGTCATATGGCACAAATGGCATGGATTATATACATTTCATCCTTTGTGGACTACTACCCATCAATTTCGAAGGATTTATTTATGACTGCCCTGGACTTCGCTGCTGTGTATTCGAACCTAACAAAGGATGAAATGGATATAATCCTCAGCGCAAAGAAATCGGTCCTCGTCCACAATGGGGACCAATGGATAAAAAACAATAACGACCTGTTTGATATCACTATGGGATCGTTAGACTCTGCAGAGTCTTCTGACCTTGTTGGTCTCCTAATACTGTACAATTTAACGGCACACCGCGAAATTGATATTAAGGACATCGGGCTGTATAGAGACGACGGGCTCATGGTGGTGAGGAGTTCTACTAGTTTTAAGATTGAAAAAATCAGAAAAATTATATTTAGTGAATTTAAGAAACTAAACTTAAAGATAACTGTCTCTTCTAATTTGAAAAGGGTTAACTTCCTCGACGTAACTCTAGACTTACCAGACAATACATACCAACCTTATAGAAAACCAAATGCTAACCCTTTATACATACACCCGGTCAAACCATCCTCCATCAATAATTAAACATATACCCTCATCAATAGAAAATAGAATTAGCCTTAACTCCGCAAACAGGGAAATATTCCAAAAACATAATAGCTTCTACAACACTGCCCTAAAAAATAGTGGTTATAAAAATACTAACATTAACTACAGAGAAAATTGCACTGGACATGGGAAAAAAAACAGGAAAAGAAATATCATATGGTACACCCCTCCGTTCAACCAAAGGGTTAGTATTAAACTAGGACAGAAATTCTTAGCTCTAATTAATAAACACTTCCCCACCAATAGTAAGCTTAGTAATATATTCAATAAGAACACCCTAAAATTGAGCTGCAGCTGCTCTGATAATCTTGAACGCATAATAAAAAAACACAATAATAAGATCTTGAACAAACCCCCATGCCAAAACAGTATTAATAAAAACTCTACACATAAATCAGATGATAATAGGGAAAAAGTATGTAACTGTAGAAACCCAGAAGACTGCCCATTAGAAAATAAATGTTGTATTAATTCGGTGGTATACCAATGCACTATTTCATCCACAGAGAGCCCTAGCACTAATATGATATACATTGGGTCCACGAAGAATAATTTTAAAGATAGATGGAGGCAGCATAAGTGCTCCTTTAATAATATAAACAAAAGAAACCAGACTTCACTATCAAAATATTTTTGGCACTTGAAGGAAAAACAAATAAGACACCAAAAGTTAAATGGAAAATTATTGACAAGGCTAGAATATGTAAAGCTTGGGATGACCCATGCCCTTTGTGCCTCCATGAAAAATTGCACATTATTAAACTTCTAAATAATAATAATCTATTAAATAATAGACACGAGTTAACGGTTTTTTGTAGGCATCATCAGATTTTTGGTTTGAAATAATAAAAAAAAAAATTATATAACTTGTTTAACAAATAACCCAATCATCAGATTCATAGAAGAAATTATTAACTACAAACTTGCATACAACATAACACCCTTCATAATCCATAGCCCAAATTAGTAGTTTAAATACCAACATAACCCTTTATGAAGTCGTCAAAAAACAAACGCCACGAAAGTTTTTCTTTTTATATGCAGAATTCCCTTTCATAATAAAATAAAATAAAATAAATAAATAAATCTCCATAGACAAGCCACTTGACGAAAGCTTAATACATCTTCGTTTCTTTTTTTAACACCCTCACCTTCCCCCGACTTGACACCTTGAAAGTATCTCTATACCGCCACTCATCATTAACACCCTACACTCACCTACCCATTTTAGACAATTCGCCCTAGCTGTTACCATGGTGATTTTGATTTCAATTTTTAAAACAAGTAAATTTCAGATATACGTTATTCCAACAAAAATTTCGCTTGAAGATGGAACGGATCCCTTTTTAATTTCAACTCAATTTAATTTAAAGGATTATATTGAAGTTTTCGGCTCTTGTTTTGAAACATGAGACCTCTTATGTAGCGATTTGGAATCATATTTTTAAATAAATAATTATATATATATATATATATATATATATATAAATATATATATATTAAGGAATATAAGGTATAATATAAGTATTAAGGTGTGCTATATTTATGGGATAAAGTGCTCAATATCAGAGATAGAGCGTATGTAAATATAAATATAAAAGTGAACATTGAAGTCAACACTCAGAGGCGACAGGCTCAGGCAAATATTCCCCTTACACGCATACACGGGGTCGGGTTTTTCTACCACCCCAGACTAGATTCTCCCTGTAAGCATAGCCTCATCTGATTTCCTCTCTTCCCGAAGGCAGAGAGTTCGACAAGCCTGTCGCGAGCCTGACTCCGATTTTGCAACTCTCATACCATGAAACTATTTATAGCATTGGAAAAGTTTATAAATTCACCGGGTGTGTACACTTTCTTCCACAATATACCCAATTTTGAGATGACTACTTCATTAAATAAATATTTTTATTTCGTATTTGCATCTCCCCCTCCTTTTTCTGGAGAGTTCACCAACGTTCATTACATTGTAGCGTTTCCGTCTCACATCTACTTCTAGTTCTTCTATACGTTTTCTTTTTGGACTTGTCCTTGTTAGTTCAACGATTTGTTTTGGCGCTGGTACATCAAAATTATGCGGTGTTTTAACCAGTTCTTCAGGTCTTTCACAAGTTAATCTTTTCTTCAGCTGAATTTGATACTGTGTATGTTGGAATGTTTTCGTAACACTATGTAAACCGATTTTCCGATTCTAGTTGCTATTATGCTGTCTTTCTATGTTTCCTTTCCGTCAGTGTATGCTCTAAAGAATACTTTATCGCCGATCTTGAAAATAGGTGTCGTTTTTATTAACCATTCGTGATTTTTGACTTGGCAATAACTTGTCGAACACCGATTTTATCCTGCTATCAAACATTAATTCTTCCGGCGACATGCCTGATAGTATTAGGTGTTAACCGGTACACTCCCAAATAGTTCCTCCTCATTTAATTTGTCCAGAATTGCTTTTTTTTTCCAACGCTCTTTTGAACGTTCCCACAAATCATTCCGCTAGTCTTATGTTCTATGGAGAACAACTTGCAAAAGTCATGAATCTTTTTTCTCCAATGAACTGTGTTCCATTATCCGATACTATGGTATCTGGTAGGCCATATATCGCAAATAGTTAATGCAAGAAATACATTGTCACTGTAATTTGTTAGCTATATGGGTAGGTATACCTTTCTTTGAACCATATATCACTAATAACTGTTCTGTTTGCAACGTGAAATTTCTTGCATGAATAAATTTATGAAATTTTTCATAGCGAATATGATTGCTAGAGGTTCTTTCTCTATCTTCCTGTAATTCTTCTACACCGATAGAAACGAGCATGAATGAAGCGAAAGCTTTCATTTTGCCACCATCGTATTTGTATAAAATCACCACTCCAACAGTGTGGTTGATTGTATGTTGAAATCTGATACAGAATATTTTATCACTCCAATGAAAGCTTTCATAAATAAATGCATCTGCCTTCTACAAGCGCTATTATTTCAGGCGATGAAGAACATTTAACCCAGTAAATGCTGCATTCTCTCCATAATAAAGGGAGCTGTCAGAGAAATAATGTTCCAAATTGGCCGGAACAAAGTGCTAAACATCCTTGAAAAGATATGAAAAGTTCCTAAATTCTCGCTATTCCCTATCCGAATACCATCGCTGGAAGGAGATGATGCAAACGACTAAATGATTAATTATTCTCCGTTCATGGATAGGAACACATTGCCAAAGATATTCTCTGATTTAATCTCCATATATGGCCGCTTGAAATGCATAATATCGCTTACAAAAGTTAAAAATTCGTTTAATATGTACATGATCTCTTTAATAAGTATGTCATTATACAGCTTAATATCAATACTGAAACCCCTAACAATGTCGCTTATTTATTAGCAAAGCACGAATCTAATATTGCATGATCGAAGCCTATTTGTTAAAAACCTCCAAATATCCGTGAAAATCTAAAGAGAATTGAATGTAAATAATTTTATATAATGCAGAATCATTTCTTCCGAAGAAGTTATTGGTTTGTCGTGTAACATATGGAAAATCAGGATATGTTTTTCCTCTAAACAACTGAGAGTCCATGGTGACTATGAGAAACAAAAAGAAATTCATGGTAGTAATGCTAGTAGTTTCAGCTGCCTGACATATAAACAGGAATAGTACAGGAAAACATAAAAGGAAAACTTATGGTTTAGTATCATATCAAAGAGACGGAACAAAAAGAAATAACTCATTCAAATCAAGCCATTCAACCTCAAGTCGTAACGACCGCAATGCATGTATGAAGTTTGCTAGCTACAAGCATATTCTAAATGTTTTGCAATTTTCTTGAAAGCTTCATATAAAAAGACATGCTAGGCTGTTCTTTTCCTGGCTAAAAAGGTGGTAAAATTTCCATTAAAATACCGAATACGACGCCCAATAACATTCGATTTTATGAAAGACAGAAATGTTTCCTGAGGTACTTTTAAAAAGAGAACATATTGTTTGATGGTTATACACATACAAAAATGACAACAAGATTCATAAAATCCTTTATATTTTTCATCTCAACTAGTCGACTATTTTGAAAAAGAAAGTTTGTATTATTGGTCACTTTAGAAGAACATACCAAATGAACACATAAATATAAACGGTAAAAATATTAGATTGAAAAAAAAATTTCGCAACGCTTTTCAGTAAGTGAAGTTTAAACATTGAATTTCGATAAAAAGTTAAAATGGAAGAAAATGAGATACATTTTCGTTTTTCATGATCTTTTATTTCCGAAAAGGAAAAATACTGTACAACTAGCAAAAAAAAAAAAATGTGCCGTTTATGGGAATGATGCAATAGCTGAGAATAATGTCCGTAAGTGGTTCGCTAGGTTCAGAAGTGGAAATTTTGATCTGGAAGACCGAGAACGTTCCGGCAGGTCTTCAGTCTTTGATGAGGATCAGGTTGAAACGTTGATTAAAAGTAATCCAGGTGCGTCGACCCAATGTATTTCACATATCTCAGATGAGAATTGACTGGCACATAGATACGAAAATTGATACGATGTTTAAGTGTCAGACGATTTATAGGAAAATTTTAATTGGCCTCATTTCCATTTGTAATTCTCTGATTGAACACAAAGAAACCTATTCTTGAAAATAACAGGTGATGAAAAATGGATTGTATGCAACAATGTGAAGCGAAAATAGTCCTGGAGAAATCGAAAAGTCTGTCTGCATCCGAAGTAGATGATGTTGTGTATCTGATGGGTGAGTTCTTTCCGCAAAATGAGATAATGATATTCGCACAAATACTGTCTCCAGTTGAAACGATTAAAAACAGGAGCTTTTGTAGAATCGATAGAAATTGGTAAAGTTTTTTTTTTTTTTTGTGGGATGTCGGACGACATCCGCCGTACGTACCTAGACTTGCATTTTTGGTTCACTACATTTCGACCACTAAGAAAATTTCTTCATGGGAAGAACTCCTGTTCTGTTTATCACTCAAGAAAGATGCCAAGTTCCGGAAGGGTGGAATCATGAACCAGATCCAAAGATATGGAAACATCTGTGGAACACAATGGCACATAGGCGATTGAATAATTATGTGTTTGAAACCTCTACAGAATTTTGCTTTGACGAAATATAATGACTTGCGATTAGTGAGGGCACAGGCTTAAATTATTAACTCAGATTTCATATACATTGGTAAATCAAATACGTATAGCACCCCTAAGGATAGAATATACTCAGAGTCTCCGAGATGGATCAAAGATTTATTATATTTGTGAAGAATAGCCGAGGTGCTTAAAAATGTTTAATTACCACCTAATACCAATCTTTACCTCAAGACTATCATAATAAAAGTCAGGTTTATTTTGCTGAGACGTCTTCCCTTCACAAGCGAAGCATCATTAATGTTTTCTAATCTGATTTTCCAGTATTTGATTTCAGCCTTTGCTTTTTATTAGCATACACTAACAGATTCTACTTTCATTTTAGACACATTTAATGTGAGTGAAATAAGTACTGACATATGCACACAAAAGCGATAAACAGCAGAATAAACTTCAAAAGCACTTGTCATATGTCCATAACTGTTTACAGAAGATGGCCATTAGAAATTTGACACTCATGTAATCATAATGGATGTTTAACTTATTTATTTTTATTTAGTTATTATTTTTATCATAAAGCTTCATTAGAGGTATGTCCTTAATTATCAATCCTCATAATATTCATCCAAATTGACTGTATCGCTTTGTAAGGAGATTTAAGTCAACAATTAACAAGAAAAATGAAAATGTTTAGAAAAGAATTAATTATTTATTGGGTGTTCCCTAATTTGGGCATTATGGCTAAGCCTCTAAAATGTCAAATATAAAATATAAGTAAAAATAAATAACCCAGTTTTGTTTTTAATAGTTTATATTCAAGAATTCAAGAAACATTTCAACATATAAATGTTATAAAGCTAATATTTGAGATGAACATTTTGGATTGAGTTACACTTCTTTTATCTACATGCATACGCACACACAAACACACACACACAAACACACAGACACGTACACGCATATATATATATATATTCATTTTAGATTTAGTTATACTTTTATCTACATGCATAGCACACACATACACACACACACATCTACACGCATATATATATATATATATATATATATATATATATATATATTAAATTATAATTTATCCGTTGATTTATTTCCATTCCCAGTCAATAATTTATGTTTTTTTCATCCCCTTGTCTCGTTCTTTTTCACGTCTGATTTCTTACCAATCTGTTTCTTGCTTGTTTACTTTTGTCAGAATCAAAGTCGGGTTTATTTTACTGGGACGTCTTTTGTTCTCAAGCGAAACACTCTTCATGTTTTTCTAATCTCGTTTTCCAGTCTTTGATTTCAGCCATGAGGTCTTTGCTTTTCATTCGCATACACTAACGGATTCTACTTTCATTTAGGCATATGTAATGTCAGTGAAATAAGTCGTGACAGATGCACACGAATGCGATAAACAGAAGAATAAACTTCAAAAATACCTGTGATATTTCCATAACCATGTACAGAAGATAGTGATGGGAAATTTGGCACTCATGTAATCATATTGGACTTTTAGCTTGACACATAGTTATCATCAGAAATTTATATTGAATAACTTTTTTGTTTTGGAGATGGTTTGGATTGAGTGTACTCTCAAGGAAGAAAATTATTATGAAAAATAAATATTTATCGTATAAAGCTTTATCATTATGTGACAGATTTATTGATGTACCGACGTTTTATGATTTAAATATAATTCTTTACATTCTCTTTTACTTTCACTTTCGGTTTTTCTTTTATCAAAGAAGTTTTCACAGTCCCTATTCAGTGAATTTACATATTTTGTGCGATGCAAATTCTTTTCTCGTTTCTTCCTATTTCCTTCACTGAGATTTTGCATTTTTCTCTCACACACGCAACCACCATTTGTTTGGTATTTTTTATGCTTTGGTAACAGAGATCTTCGACCGTTTTATACTTAATATTACAGCCTGATAGAGTTAATCTTAGTAAAAGTATAGGCAATATACAGAATGTGAGTAAACACTAGCCTACAAAATATCTCAGCTTATAAGACTCGGAATATATCGAATATATCGGTCAAATAATTGTTCAAGAATTATTCTATGTGAAATGTATATAGATAATAAATATATTTTTTCTACATCTATTGATTTTTCTTTTACAATTTTGATTCGTTTTGACTCATTCTTATTAGGCACCTGGAAACATCAAAATCCTTCCATGCCATGCGTGATGTACATTTGGTCGTTCATCTCTCTTTTCAGTTCATTATTGACTTGGCAGAGGAATTCCCGCAGTATGCTGTCGTTACGTTCTACTGTAGACTGGTTGCAAACTAAGGCTATAGTACCTTGTCTGTCCTACTATTTAACACATAAATAGGCAGCAGCAAAGAAGAGATGAATTCATACCTTTTCATTTTCGACGTAAGTGAATGTGATGAACTCAAATGGAATTCGAAATTGGCTCTCAGATTTCTCATCCCAAACTTTTCTCCATCAAATCATCCGCACATCCAAGCTTACGGCACTGGCTATTCCCAAGCAGTCACTCATCTAGGTATTGACCAGGTTCGACATTGCTCAATCTGAATAAATTTTTGAACTGATTCAGTGTTTCTTGTTCAATCGCGAATTGAAAGTTGTTTTGAACAGTCACTCTTCAAGATCCTTTTGCATTACTGCAGACATCACTCAATGCTCTATCATTGGACCTACGTTGTTTCTAATTATCTTCAATGACCTTCCTGATGACATCAGTTTTCAACTTGGTATCTTTGCTGATGAGACAACTATTTATTCCTGGCTTAATAGTAAGTCTGGGCGGTTTGATAAGATCAAATTGGCAGCTGGTCTAAAATATTATCTACATTCTGTTGTTAACTGGGGCAAGGAATGACTTGTTAATTTTTACGCCCTCACAACGAAACTGCTCTCATTTAATCGTCTGAAAGACCGTTTTTACCTTCAATCAGCATGACAGATGCTAACCTCATGGAGAGTGAGTCATTGCACCTTCTCGAGCTAACATCTACTGCTGATATGTAGTTGAAAGATTATATTGAGTCAGTTTCTTGGTCCTCTGCTAGAAAAGTTAGTTCGCTATGTCGTTCTAGACAATTTTTGTTACCAGAATATATCATACATATTTATAAGTCTACCATTCGCCCTTGCTTTGAATATTGCTGTCACATATGGTCTGGTGCCCCTGATATCTATTTAGAGATTCTTGATAAAATCTAAAGAGGAATCTGTGATGTCATTTTCTTCAGTCACTTTCCCAACGTCTTAACGTAGCTGATCTCGGCCTTTTATATAAATATTTTCATGGTAATTATTCTGATGAACTTACCTATATGGTATCTAGACATTATGAATTTAAGCGTAGTACTTGTTTGGCAACAATGCTTCATCATATTACAGTTGAAATGGCTATATGTAGCCATTAGTTTTATGCTAACAGTTTCTTTTATCGCACTTCTCAGTTGTGGAACTCTGTTTCTTCTCATTGTTTCCCAGTCAACTTTGCCCTTCAAAAATTTAAGTGCAATGCCAATCTCTATTTTCTGTCTTCTTCAAATTTGTTCTTTTATTGTTCTCTCTCCTCAATAGTATTTTCCTCATAGTCTCTCACGGTCAGTAACCCCTTGCGTCTTAGAGGCGATATTACCTTGCTTGGGGTGAAATGATTAAAAAGAAATTTCCGTAATCGGAAGAGAACTTGTGTTTCAGTGTGATATGACTGTAGGACTTTTATCAAAATACTGTTTTCAATTCACTGAAACTTTTTATCTACTTTGAATTTCTTCTTTGTCAATTTTTATTACTGGGATTTTCTTCATTTTTATTTCAATATTTTACGATATATCCATACTGACTTTCCTTGAGTATTTTCCTTTCTTCCAATTATTATATAACCTAAAAGGATTATTTACCGATGCGACAGCAATCTTTTGGGTATTGACAATCTATGTAGTTCATAATGGTAGTCAAAAGATCTACTCGAAATTTATATGTAGTACGCATTAAAACAATGACGTCAAACCAGTTTCCAACGTGACAACAAAGTTACATCACATCAGATGTTAATCAGTTTAGGTTTTCCATTATCTAGGATTTACTTTCGTTCACGATAATGTTCGATTTGTGACGGAGCTTTTCGTTTATTTGTGCATAAGAAATTGATGGAGACTAAATTGCATTCATGTTTAACCTATTGCATGCTGCAAAGGATTATAACCTAGACATGCATATTTAATCAACAGTTACAGAATATTCTATCGAATTAGCTTAATTGAAATGTGTAAGATCCTCTATCCTGAATCAATTAGTTAATGAGATCATTAATTCACTCCTGGGTAATTTGAACATTCTCTTTTAAATACTTTGGTAGTTTTTGTCGAAGGAAAAACAGTCAATCCTTAAAGGGAATTAGAATAGACATAGTTTCTTTTTAGAGAAAATGTCTCATTTCCTTTTTCTAATCAATACACTCTCATTGATTTCTTAGAAACATTCATCTGTTTCTTTTCTCTAATGCTCTTTTCTTTAACAACCTATAACAATACTTATCTATCTTCAGAACGTTTGATCTAAAGGATATTAAGGGAAAAATATGAATAATACCGAAGAAAGATTGCTTCCAAAAATAACTTGCATATTGATGCTATACGAGGTTATCGTTTAAAATCTTGAATAATAAGTCATAACCTAAATGCACTGAGTCCATCAAGGTACAATCAGATAAGATTTTAAAATAAAATAAAACATTATGTCGTTCAACAGGCAGAGTAATTTTAATTAAGCATACGTTATTCTTAATGCTTCGAGGCAAAAGGTGTTTTCTTGGATCATCCCAGGAAATGATCTAAAAGTACAATTAATATCTTTATCAAGTGCTAATTTATCAAATCAGTTGGATATATTCTAAAAATATCCAGAAACCGAATAAAAATGAAGCGGTAAATACATTTTTTTTCTTTCCGAATCCGATTAGCTCACTTCATTTAAATTTTAACATTAGGAAAATATCATTGTACTTGTAAAATATGAGTTCGCACAGTTGTCGGTTGAGAACGCTTTAATCAATATTTCATTTATGATCAGGGCATTTCGCCTAAGTGTATTGTTTTATACATTTTATTAGCATCACTTTAGCCTTTTCTTTATCATTTTAAATTCGTATCTTTAAACAGTATCTTTTGTTATTATGCAGTATGTTTTCCTGTTTTCTTATTTGTTCCTCATGCTTTTTCACGATGAGGAATTAAAACCAAATAAAAATCAATTTTCTATTATTACGATGCTTTTTTAGCCTCGTTCAATTAAATTTCATTAGTTTTAGCTTTTTTTACACGCGCTGAGAATATTGCACAGTAAATGCCTCAAGTGGTGACTTTCCTTGAGATTTCATAATTTTGAACTACAAAAAAGAAATTAAAAGAAAAATACGTTTTATATTTTCAAAACTCTTTTCTTTTCATCTTGTTTTCTAATTCTTGAAGGACTTCCATACCTGGGAATATTCTTCATGATAATGATTAAAATGGGTGTACGGAGTTGTTTAAAAATACTGACGTCTGAACTTCCTTTTAGGAATTTTATTAAATCGTCGATTATGCTTTTGAATGTTTTCTTATTGAAATTGACTCTGGTTGGTACTTCTTGTTTCTAAATCTATCCCCATTAAGTACAATGAACAGTTCTTAAACGTTTTGAAGAATATATTAATAAGTCAAGCAGTTTACAACTTCATACACAGATTTTGTTTTCATTAAATTGTTTCTCTGTAACATTTGATAAGTCTTCCCCAAATGAATATTCCACAATTAAATTTATTTGATCTGCTTCTGCTGTCCATATATCAGTAAAATAATAGACTTCAATTTATTCATTTTTATAGTTTAACATTCTTGATTTCAACTATTTTTAGTTTGTTAGCCCAAATTATTTATATAAAAATAGCTATATATAAGAGTCAGTTACAAAATAAGAAAAGGAATATTAAAGATAAAACTTTACTAAAATAGTTTTTATCTCATTTCGTTGTATGGCTAACGTTTGTTTTTTCGAGAACAAAAATCGGTATTATTGAAGACATCCTTTTTATTCATAAAAATTATGTGCAATAATCTACAATGTAAATGTTTCTTTGGTTTTCTTCTGTCTCGATAAAACAAACATATATAAAATTAAGAATACTTTACTGATTTGGCTCACGTCTTGGATGTATGCATCTCCTGCGCTAATATTTTCCTATTTGAACACCACTTTAAAATTAGTTTGCAAATGCTAAATTATTTATTGATTGCAGATCTATAGTTAAGTAATACCAACGTTTTAACGGGCATTATACATTATATTATATAAAATACTTTAAATTAGTACTGAAATTTATTTTTAGCTAATATTTCCTATATATATTAAATATTAAAAATAACGTATGGGATTAACCCGTTTGGTCTGTTCTATCGAATACCTGTAGAAAGCATTGGCAAATTATCGCTCAGGACTACTTTTTTAAAATCTAATTGAATGACCAAATATTTTTTTTTAATTTTTCTTGGTTGGGCGAAGAGTATTTCAATACCAATACATATATAAGTTCATTTAGCGGCACCTCAAGGCGGTGTAATAGTTAGCAAGATTGTCTCGCTAGAAACATTATGACTGAGTAGTGAGCTCGATCATCACTGGGTGCCCCATGCTTTCGGCCTTGTGCCACATCTAAGCTACGCTTAGAAAATCACTATAAGATTCTTTAGCTTTATGAAACCATCTCTTCTATCTTTCTCCCCCCACCATGTTTCATGTCAGTAGTTTTTCTCTCTCTCTCTCTTTCTCTTTCTCTTTCTCTCTCTCACACACACAAGCATATTAATTTTTTTTTTTTCCTGTCAGTCTTATTATTACGATAGCAATCACTAATTTCTTGTATTTTTTGTAAAAATGTCCTCTTTAAAAATAAACATCCAGCTCTTTACTTACCTCATACTTCTTTTTTCATTAATTATTCAGTGCCGTTTTCAAAGAAGAATGACACGCTCGTTGCAAGAGATACAGATTCCTTGACCTTTTTTCAAGGAATGAAAAGATCGTATAATCAATGCTCAGCAATCGACGAGAGAAAAACTTTTTTATATAATGATTCTTTTCAAAAGCATTGTGAAGTAACGAAGCAAAAAGATTATATACGTTACTACCAGTGGCTTATAATGATTAACATCTGCGCATTTGAGGCAAATGTCTACATTATTGATGAATATGCCTAATCTACAATTCCAACGTTACTGTCTACTTATGGGACGAAATAATTCTTTAAAAAGATTTTATTATATACCTAGGTACCACCACTAATTCACTGAAAAAAGAGTATACCATGTGAAAAAAATCCCCAAACTTGATACAAACAAAGTTTTATCATCAAAATCTTTGTTATTATTAAGAAGACAAAACAAAGTATTTTTGATTATTTAATTAATTTTTTCTAGCACGTTCGAAATTTTGGATCAAAATGTTTTTGTAAATAGGGACGACCATACACGACCTTATCAAAAATAAGAACGATAACTGATGTGGGGCCAAAGTTGGGACCACAGAAGTAAAACACGGAACACGGGTTAGATGTAAGAAAGATATATTAACAACAGGTTACAGAGATAGTGTAAGCGGAGCTTACTATAAGTTAGTGTCCAACACTGGTAGTCGTACGAGACTCTCACTGTCTCTCTGTGTCACTCTCTGTCTCAATATTTATTGTTTTATACAAAACAAATAAGGCACAAGGCCAACAAGGGGGATTGGGGAATGATGGTCTTCTTCTGTCATTAATCTAAAACTTAGCTAGTCACAGACCCTGACCCAGACATGCCAACAATAAACCAATCACCAAAACATCACATTCACTCCTACCATTCTTACTACGACCACCATAATACCTCAGTTTCTCTATGACGTCCTAACTAGTCCCCCATATGTACAATATTGTTTCATGGGGGAGGGTCATAAAATTAACAACTTTTAAAAATTCCCCAAATGAGTATTTACAGAATGAACTAAATATTTACAATAAAACTAAACAAAACTGAGTTAGTAATAAAACCCCCCACCAACTATGAATGTGGCAGAAATGTCAGTTAACTAGACGAAATCGATGCGGGACTAAGCAAATAAGTAGACATTCAGACCATCAAGCATTCACACAAACACTCACTCATTCATACACAACAACAAATACGAAAACACACACCCGAAACGAAAGGCGTCCTGCATCCACCAGAAAACTGACATCACTAACCACCTAACAAGGGAGGGGATGGGGAATTAAACAAAAGTAAAAAATGGGGACAGAAATAAAAGGGACCAATGAGCTTACATACCCTAGCTAAGTTAAACGGGAAAAAGAAAAGGAAAAACTAAATAAAACAAAAACCTAGTCTAACCTAATAATTGGGTGGGTTGCCAATGTTCCACCCTGTTAGGACAATATTCTGTGCCTAACCGACATCTAAATGCCACTCAAGGTCAGCCCCTTTCACTCTACACATTCGCGCAAGATTCACCCACCTTTTGGCGAATTCTGATGATGGGAGCCGCCGCCTTTCCGTCTAATCTTGACTTTAAGCTGATGCCTAAAGTACAAGATTAGTTGGGAAGAGGTGAACTTCTCGCCATCATAAAATCCCTTCTGTCGCGTCGTCCAAATCACGACTCGCATAACCCCTAGTACGCAACAGAACACATAGTGTTCTGCCTTCGTCAATTGCGATACCACATTGCTACAAACAGAACTGGCTTCCAGGACAAAAAACTTTCCCTGCAGCATGCGAACCATGAGGCCTTCAACAAACCTGCACAACGGCACTACCGCACTGCACTGAAAAAAGGCGTGACCAATGGTCTCGACATTCCCAGTACAGCGACGACAGTTTGGATATTTCTCCAAGCCTGCTGAACAAAGTCTTTTGCCGACCCAGAGGGCCCCGCGAATCATCAGCCAGGTGAGTGATGCCTCATCGTTATTGAGGCATTTCAACCCAGGCGCCCAAGGCCAAACCGAGCGAGCCTCCTGCCTCGTAAGACCGAGCTCGTCGATCAGATCATCTTGAACGGCCCCCCTAACTAACACACGATATAATGCCTTACGAGACAACGCTTGGGCGTCGGAGAGGCCAACCGACGACCGCAAGAGGAGCTTCAAAGCGCGACGACATTCACGATAGAAGGAGCACTCGCCACGTGGAGTACGACCGGCCTCCTCCTCGCACGAGTGCACACTTCTCAGGGATGGGAAATGTTTACGGACATCTTCTTTCCAAAAGGTGCCCACCTCATCCAAACCGCGACACATTCGGTCGAGAAAGGTAATGCGTAGCATATATTGACGAATCTCAATGCTAGGCATTCCCAGACCGCCCTCAGAGGGATGAAGGCAACAGATCTCGCGAGATGCCATGTGGGACTTGCCTCTCCACAAGAAAGAGAACAAGACCTTGACTAACGATGTTAGTCGGGCACACGGGAGTGGAAGCACAGAAAGACGGTAGAGGAGTATCGGATAGATGTGGGAACCACAAACTTCCGCCCTTCCCTTCAGGAAAGTCCCTCCGAGACCACAGACTAGCCGCGACCTCGGCCCGCCCCTGTACCTCCGACCAATTCTTTTCCAACTGGAGATCAGGACCGAACCAGACGCCGAGTATCTTGATCGGCCCATCCGTCCAGAGGAAAGGTCCGGGAAGAGAAACTCCCTTCCACGCACCCAACCGCAAGCCCACAGACTTATCGCGGTTGATTTTGGCCCCTGTCACCAACTCATACCCACTGATCTGCTTACTGACTTCGTTAATCTCGGCTCTGCTCGACACAAGAACCGAAACGTCGTCAGCATAGGCAGAATACCTGGCCGAGGTGTTAGCACCAGGCAGCGAAATACCGCGTAGGACCGGATTCGCCTTTAACTTGCGAAGGAAAGGCTCCAACGCAAGAACGTACAGCAGAGGCGATAGCGGACAACCTTGACGAATGGAGCGAGACAATACGAAAGGCTTCGATCTTACCCCATTCACTTCCACCAGCGCACCGGGGGTCGCATACAAGAGACGGATCCAGGAGCGAAAGTCGGCTCCGAAAACCGGCCGCCGAAAGGACCGCCTCCAGAAATCGATGGTCAACCCTATCGAAGGCCTTTGACTGATCTAAATTGATCAGCGCGGCTTCACTGTCGACTTGTTCTAAGATCAGGCGTACCATATGAAGGTTATCCTGAATAGTCCTGCCCTTCACAGCACAAGTCTGTTCAGGGCCAATCAGACTAGACAGGACAAGTTGCAAACGGTTGGCCAAGATCTTCGCCAAAATCTTTAAGTCAGTGTTTAACATCGTTAAAGGGCGAAAGTTCCCTAACCCATCCCCACCGTCCTTGTCCTTACGCAGCAACTTGATGACACCTCTGGTGAAGCGTTGAGGTAAAGACCCCCTGCCTCATCCAGTGGTTGTACATCAGTTCCAGCAAAGGCACAAAAAAAACGTGCGACAACCTCAAGTACACTTCGTAAGGCAGACCATCTAATCCCGGAGACTTATCCAGGCCAACCTGCTTCAGCGCTTCCCAGATTTCCGGCTCTGTTATGCGGCCCTCGCACCTAGCCACTTCAGCTGCCGAGAGGCAGGGGAAAGTCAGCTAAATAGGCGTCGAACTGAGCAGAACTCAGACCGGGCCCCTGGTGAAAAGCTCCTGAAAATAATCTCGAAAGACCTCACATATGCCCGCGTTTGTAGTCACAGTCCGCTTATCCGGTAATGTGACGCACGCTATATGTCGCCTGGCCGCGTTTCGATTTTCCTCTACACGCAGTTCAGCGGCCATATTCGTTGCCTCAGAAGACATTCTTTTTAACCTAGCCCTAACTACCAGAGCTTGGTCCTTCTTGATAAGCAAGGAGGCCAACTCTGCCTTAGCTAAGACTATGTCCCCACTAACACGGGATTTCACGGCCCGATCAACTTTTTTTTTCTAACGCCGTTTGCGCCGCTAATTTATCTAAATTGAGCCGACGACTAAAGTCGGCAGCAAACGAACGAATCTTAGATTTTAATTTGCCCCACCAGGCATTTCCCACAACCGCTCCCGTCAATTCCCTCTGGATTGTTAGTAGCAGCTGGTCCCGGAAACCCTGATCACTGAAAAGCGAACAGTTCAATTTCCAGTAACCAGCCGACTTAACCTTAGGGTTTATCTAAGTTTACACGGACCCGGACAAGCCTATGGTCCGTATAAACTATGTAATGGAAACTTGGACAACCTAAGAGCCCTACATCGACTCTCTCTAACTAAGACTCGGTCCAGGTAGCTCGCAAGCGAGCCAGGAGCCGAGGTGCCACTAGTAGTCCAAGTCCATGCTACCTCCCGAGGGGTGTTCATTCCGGAACTTATCGACGAGATCAAACCCATCGATAAAGTCCCGAAATGGTTTCACATCCGGGTTGTAGGTACCTTTTTGTGCCCTATTCGATCTATATCGGGGTCAAGGACGGCATTCCAATCCCCCGCTAAAACTACCCGACGAGACGTCGTCAAGAACGGCGCGATCTGCCGAAACAAAGCAGGCCGCTCGGAATGGATATTGGGCGCATAAACCCCAATGAGACGAAGATGCTTCTCCTTTATGGTAACATCCAGCACGCAAAGCCTGCCCGCCGGATCTGCGAAGACAAGGGTACATGCAGCCTTCAAAGACCTGCTAACCAGCCAAGAGACACCCCTCGAACAACCATCAAAACATGCTGAATAAAGGGCGAACCCCTAGACAGTATGTCCTCACGATCATGAGAATTAAACCGGGTCTCTTGCAAACAACATATATTATTCCCCGAGGCGCTGAAGGTCACGAGAGAGCCTCACCCTGCGAGACTCGGACCTCAGGCCCCGGGCATTCAAACTTGCTAACCAGAGAGCCATCGTGAAGCCGATTAGGGTTGCCCTTCAGGATAGAACATGGCTGGGGTGAGGACACCCACAGCTCGTCCCATGGATCCCGACGCCATCTCATTTTCGACGGTATCGTCCTGAGACAAGCCGCCGATGTCCGAAGGGTATGTTAGTTTTAACGCTCTGTAAAGGGATGGGTGAACGAAAACCGGGACCCTCCCTTTTAGTTTTTGATTGGCTTCGTCCGAATCGGGATCTAATAAGTATGCAGCAGGGGGCACCATTTTTAGAGATGACTGGGCCTCCTCTATCATGCCCCAAATCTCCCGCGTTCCCGGGCCCGTTCTGATGACTGTTAAGACCCTTTTGGCGGAGGGGAAATTCTCGGGCCTTTCCACCTCCTTATTATTAATGTTTTGGAAATTCCAAAGGATTTTTAAATCCTTTGGATTTCGGGTCTGTCCAAACACCCTCTCCGCCTGGTCCCGGGACACGCGGCAGACGTCTTCCCCTGGGAAATAAGGTGGCTTCACTTTTTTCTTCTTTTTATCAGTTATGTTTTGAGAGTCAGGACTTCTGACTCTTTTTCTGCGGTGTATGCATGGGTGTATGACCGGGTGTGGACATTGGCGAAATGTTAGGGGTGGTTGATGGGGTCCACCCAGAAGGAGTCCTTACAGGTGAAGGCTTAGTAGATTGTATGTGTTTTGCTGTTGAATTTGACAGTGATTTGGGCGGATGAGGCTTTGTGAATTTGGATGAATTAGGGGAAGACGGGGCAGAGGATAGAGGGGCCGGTGCCCCCGACGATGTTTTTTCTTTTCCCCGCTTCGCTTCCAATTTCTCTTTTAGTTTCTTTATGTCAAGAATTTTTTGCCAACTTGGCTCATTTAATTTTTGTGCCTCCGTTGCCGTCCTTTCATAAGATGTAGAGGCGTCGCCCTCAGCGCTGGTAGAGGGAATGGGGCTGTAGGTGATGGTGTCCCTGGAGTCAAGCTGGGACGGAGGAACCGCTGTTTGGCTCTTCCCTTGCCCCTAACCACGAGGTGCCATTCCCCTCATCCTTCTCCTTAACCACACCAGTGGCAGGCGTCGGTTTTGGGGGGCAATGTGGGCTTGGACCCAACCGAGGGACTTTGCCCATCGGTCCGCCTCGCAGCTAGACCCATTACAGGTGCCGCGGATTTTACCTTATCGGCCAAGGGGTATTTTGGTCGCCTGTGACCGGAACTCCAGGGGCCTTCTTCCCTGGGCAGGAGGAGGAAAGGTGACCAGTCTCTCCACACCTCCAGCAAGTCGGTCGCCTACCAGTCACAATGACCGGCATTTTCCGGTCACCTAAAACCAAACAGTTGGGGACGGACTTGAAGGCCTCTTGATCCAGCATGATGTCAAACGTCCATCCCCGTTCAGATTGTCGGAGAGAGCTCCTAAAATCTGGCCATAAAAAAAAATGCAGCCAGAAGCTCTCCCGAAATTTGAGGAGGAACCTCAAAAACTGCCACCCTGGTCCGCCTGCGGCCTTCATACTCGGTTCTAAGAATGAGATCCTTAGTTATTAACTCCTTCTTGGCCATAGACAGGCAATCTTCTGGTGTGGGCAGCAGAATGTCCCACATGAAGAAACCCCTACCTTTAATGACTCTTTGGGGTTTTATCCCCAGGGACAAAAGTGATTTAATCACGATGTCTTTCGTGGAGCGACAAATCTTTTTGGTTTTCTTGTCCACCACGAAAACGGTCACCATTCTCTTAGCGAACATACCGAGTTCCTGGACATCATCGACGAAGCCATCTTTCTTCACCAGATGGGCAAAACCTTTCGCCTTGTCCAGGAAATCCGCCATGTTCAAAATACAATTCGGAGGGGACTTCCAACAAGAGGGCGACTCCCCACTAACTTTCCCCGATGCGTCTTTAGGGGCAACATCGATCTTTGGACTTTCTCCTTTTCCGGAGGAACTCTGGTCATTCTTAGGGCTGTTAGCTTTTGGGCTGTTATTAGCTTTTGGGCTTTTACCAGCCCGCTTTTTTGAGTCATCCTTTGGGTTGGTATTGTCCACCTTCCCAAAGAGGTCTTTTTTAACTTTGGACCGACTGCCTTCGTCGGCCATGATTGAAGGAAGCAACCACCAGCGGGTTTTTTTTTAAACACACAGGGAGAGGAGTTGGGCAAAAAAAACCACAAAAATAAAGAAAGCCTGGATAAACCAGGAAAATAAAAAACAAACAAAAATTAAAAGAAAAAAAAAAGGACTGAAATAAAATAAACAGCTAAGACTTTTTAAAAAAAAAAAAAAATAAAAATGGCGCCCGAGGGCAGCCGAAAATAAAAAAGAAAAACCAGAAAACTTTCTTTTTTTCAAAACAAACAAATGTACAAAAAATTAAAATAAAAAGTTTAGCGGCTGACGCCGCTAAAGAAAATTAATTAAAATAAACTAGTCAAAATTAAAAAGGAGAAAGAAGGCGACTGAAGTCGCTAAAAAAAAAAATAAAAGAAATAAACAAAAGCTTTTTTTTTTTTTTTTCTAAACTGGTCTTTTTTTTTTAAATAAAAAAAAATAAAGCAGTCGTCCGGTTTGACAAAGTCTTACCGGACTAAAAAAAAAAAAAATGAGCTAAGGCCCAAATACAAAACAACAAAAAAGAAATAGAAAAAATTAAAAAGAATGAAACTAAAACAATAACTTATCAGATAATAATGTCCGGATTTTTTTCAGAAAAAGTTCGTCCAAATACCAACGCAGCTGCAAAGAAACAGTCTCACTGGAAATAAAAAGTGGGGGAGAGAGAAACAGTCAGAAATAAGTCAAAAATGTCGCTCGCTTCCACTCTCTAGAGTGCTATGTCGCCTAATTAATATAGGCCTGGAAGAGTCTATTGTGTAGGTAGTTTCCGGTCTCACAATACCCTCCTTCCAAAGAGTTTTCTTTTTGAAAAGAAGAGAAAAAAATAAAACTTAATACTTTTTCCTCTTGTGATTTACATCGAGCGGTTGAGTAAATTTCCTTTTCCTTCATGAGCGTCGCACTTCAGGAGAGACTTGGGGCATGCCGAGATCGAAGTGATCGAAAATTACGTCGATCGGCTCTTCACAGTTATTTTGTAGTGATTCCTCCGATTCCTTCAAACGGCATTTTCTGAGCTGGTTCCAATGGCTTTTGTGAATGTTTTTTGGTCCTTGGACCATATATAACAGTTCGCCAATTTTCTGCTTTATGGTGCCCACTTCCCAGAATGTCATATTGTTCTTGTACGCCTTGAAAAAGACCTTATCGCCAGGATTGAAATATTTCCTATGAGGCGATACGGTTTTTTTTTAACTTTGCTTGCTGTGGAATAAGTTTGTCGAAGACAGGCTTGATTTTCCTTGCGAACATTGTTTCTGCAGGCGAGCTTCCCATAGGCGTGTTCGGATTAGGGGTTATCCGATACACCTGCAGAAATTGTTGCAATGCTCTATCTGTCGGTGTGCCTAGTGCCTTTCTTAAAGCCCTTTTTAAAGTGTCCACGAACCTTTCGGTCTGGCCATTTGACCTAGGGTGGTACTGAGGCGTTGTAACGTGGTCCACCTGATATGACTTGCAGAAGTCTCTAAATTCACTTGATGTGAATTGAGTGCCATTATCTGTAACTACACAATCTACCACGCCAAAACGCGCGAATAGCTCGTGTAGAAATCCGATCGTGCAGTTTGTGGTTGGTCTTTTTACATTGTAGGACGTCAGGCCATTTTGAGTGGCTATCCACAACAATGAGATAGTACATGTTGTCCATAGGCCCCTGCAAAATCCACATGAATTCTTTGCCAAGGATGATCTGTTTTGGGCCATGGTTTGCACGTCGTGTTTGGAGCTTTTGATGCAAGCGCGCATCCTTTGCATGATACTATCATGTCTGCTATGTCCTTGTCCATGTTTGGCCAATAAACGTAGCAGCGCATGAGGCTTTTCGTACGGTTCTTCCCCGGATGTCCCATGTGAAAATCCCTGAGGATTTTTCTTTGTAAGCTGTTTGGAATCACTACGCGGTCATTATATAATAGGACATCATCGCAAAGGGAGAAAACTTCCGGCACCTTGGGGTCTTTGTTGCGAATTTTGCTTTTGATTGATTGAATGAATTCTTCCTCTCGAGACTCACTTTTTATGTCAGCCAAAATAACTGGGAGCTCTCTTATGGTACTCGCGATCATGTTTTTGATTTCACAATTTGTCCTTAGAGTAGCAATGATGGAGTCTTCAAAGACTTCTGTATTTTTTGGAATGAGTCGCGATAAACTGTCTGCATAGCAAATATTTTTGGATGTTAGGAACTCTATCTTGAAATTATAGTTGAAGAGAATTGTTCCCCAACGAAGTAGTCTATTTGCAGTATAGACTGGCAGACCTTTTTTAGAACCAAAATTGTAATTAGAGGTTTATGGTCTGTCTGCAGTATGAACCGTCTACCATGTAGATATCTGTGAAACTTTGTCACAGCGAATATTAACGCTAGAGCCTCTTTCTCTATTTGGGAATATTGTTTCTCAGCTGGAAATAGAGATCTTGATGCGTGATATACAGCCATGAACCGTCTGGCTAGTTTATGTAATATGCAAGCGCCTATGCCTACGAGCTTGCATCACTTGCGACTATAATGTTGAGACTAAGGTCGAAATGTGTGAGGGAGAGGTCTGAAGTAAGAGTTTTCTTGAACTTCTCGAATGCGTCTTGGCATTCCGGGGTCCATGACCATGGTTTGTCCTTTTTTAAAAGTTGGTTGAAAGGCCCTCTCAAATTTTGCATGTTCTTAATGAACCCTTGGTAAAAGTTAGCTAGGCCGAGGAAGCTTTGTAACGCTTGAACGTTATCTGGGGCCGGCATGTTTCTGATCGCGTTGGCTCTTTCTGGATCCGGCCGACGACCGTCTTTATTTATGACGTGCCCTAAATATTTAATCTCTGGTAAGAAAAAGTCGCACTTTGTTTCCTTAACCTTAAAACCGTATTCATGTATCTTTTCGAATACGTTTATTATATGGTTCCGGTGCTCTGCCGTAGTTTTACTAGTAACCATTATATCATCCAAATAGGCAACATAAGTTGTTGTCTTTTTTTTCTGATTTTTGTTGCTGATCCAAATTTAGTTTTAACATTTGGGCAACTACTTTTTGCAAATCTTCCATATTTAAAAATGACAGCGCTTTTTTGTTGCTTTGAAACAAGTGTACTTTTTTGTTCTTTTTTTTTTTCTTTTACAGAAAAAATATGGACAGACAATAGTTAAACTAAACTAATTGTGTTTACCTTTTTTTCCCCGTGGTTCCGTTAATTTTGACTTAGTTGAATAAATTTTCACCACACTTATGTATTTTTTTATAGAGTTATAAAAAGAGAAAACTCACCTCAGTGAATTTGAGGGGAGAATCACTTTATGCCCGAGTTCAACTCAGTTACATAAAAAAAAAATTCGATAGTTCTTTTCGAAAACTTGAGTACAATGGTAGTACTTCGCTCTGTTTTATGAACAACTGCTTTTTTTCTGTGTGTGGGTGTGTAATAATTCGTTTTTGTTATTTGGACAGACTTTAATATTCCGTCGATGTCGAAACACTGCTCGTCACTGGTGTTTGGTATTGGAATATATGTAGACGCTGGGTGTTTAGCTTTTAAATCGCTAAGGTAGTAATACCAGCTTAATTTATCGTTCAACACTACTGTGGGAACGCGTGGAGTGTGTGTATTTTTCGAGTACTGTCGCTATTGATATGGTAAGAACGAAATTCTCGAATCTTTCTGACGCCACTGTTGTAGGACTGGCAAAGTATTGCGGTTTTTCGACGTGAATGCGTTTCTAGAATTCTTCGTCGACCTAGATGTGGGATTGGTAAGGTATTTAGGATCCGCCGTGAGTGCGTTTCTAGAATCCTCGTCGCCACTGATGTGGGGCCAAAGTTGGGACCACAGAAGTAAAACACGGAACACGGATTAGATGTAAGAAAGATATATTAACAACAGATTACAGAGATAGTGTAAGCGGAGCTTACTATATGTTAGTGTCCAATACTGGTAGTCGTACGCGGCTCTCACTGTCTCTCTATGTCACTCTCTAGAGTGTTATGTCGCCTACTTAATAAAGGCCTGGTAGAGTCTATTGTGTAGGGAGTTTCTGGTCTCACAATAATAACTATGGTAAATTTAAAAAAAATTATCTAAAATACAATAAAGCATTAGAATACGGAGAATATTTTTCTAATTTTTTTTATATTACTGAATACTTATATATATAAAAGTCACTCACGTTATATTCTTCAGTTATTTTTTACCGATAAAGCCCATCTGTCACAAAGCCGTCAACATGACAACAGCTTAATTAGATAGCTACTGCTGTGTCAAAAATGCATTTCTGCAATATTTTATAATAATAATAATAATAATTCCTTCAGATCAGATTAATTATACTTTAAATCAGCTAATGTCCCTCAAATAAAGTTTCATCAATGATTTTTTACTAAAGAGAATTATATTTCGATAAAGGCTAGCTAAAAATGACGATTAAATAAAAAAAAATAGCAAAAAAAGGTTTCTTCCAGTCAATTTAAATTAGTTTTGAATTAGACCAAAGTATTTTGCTTATCGGAAATATAAAATTTAATCTATTAGCTTTAAATTAAAACTAAAATAAAAGCTTCAATAAATATATTTTTTTCATTTTAAAGAATCGGTTTTAAACCCTAGGTATCATGGATCTGTGAAGATATCTATTTATAACTCTTCAAAGATCAAAGCAAATGACACATGACACTTCATTTTAAGATGAAGCTTAGAAAAATGGAAAAAAGAAATTTGAATTTATTGTGAATGTTCGAAAAGATATATGTTATAGTGTCATGTTTATTGATAGTGCAAGAAATAGGAATTATAATTGCAAATAAATTTTAGAAAATGTTGGTGATATTTATTATTTTTCAATTTAAAGTAGATTTCACGTTATATTTCAGAGATCAATAAGAAAAGATTTAATTACATATACGAACAGCATTAGCACACGTCATTATGCTCACTGACAATTTCTATTGACTACACATTAAATGACCCATTATTGTTACATTGTGCCAGACTAAGCGAAGTTCAGTAAATATCTACATGTACAAACAGTATTTCATGTTAGCAAATACTTGGAAAACCCAATTCTTTATACACCGAGTTAATTACATTAGATTTGTTAATGATTGCAAGTTCAATAAATGCACTTTGCGTGATAACCTTAATAATTGAGCATTTCTTGGGAATTTCCTTTGAACTTATAACCTATAGTTATTTTATATTGATATATTTAGAGTAAATCTACCATTCTTCTGTGCATCAAATATTTTTCCCACATCTTGTCTGGTTCTTCTGCTATCTATCTAGAGATACTTGACAAAATCGAAGAAAAAAATCTGTCTTGTTATCAGCCCTGACCTGACAACCCAGTTTCGGCCGTAACGCTTCTCTCTGCATTTTATATAAAATACTAACCTGTTTTGAGGAACTTTTAGGAACTTTGGTGCCTCGACTTAATACATTTAAGCGCAGTACCTGACTAGCAGCTAGGTATTTATTATTTTACTGTTGAACTGAAACTGTTATATATGACCGCAAGGATAAATGTGTTTATATATATATATATATATATATATATATATATATATATGCATTACTCGTCCAACCAGGAAATGTAAATATTCAAATAATTTTGAAGTTAGAATATATAGTGTCATTTTCTGTATGAATAATCAAAGATTTTAATCTATATAATGTACATTATTGTCGTATATAAAAGAATAATGATTTTTTCATAACTAAAATAAAAATATCCAAAGAAAACTAACATGAAATGAAAAAGTGAAAAATAATGTAATATCAATTTGCTTTTATTACTAGTTAGATATTTCATTGTTATGATAACATACGACATATTATTTGTGCCGAATAATGTCTTTTATAATACCAACGGAATATTTCAACTCATAGACAGAAGAGTGGAGTGCGTGACGGTTAAAATATTGGCACAATATGCTTTTAGAATATATATATATATATATATATATATATATATATATATATATATATATATATATATATATATATATATATATATATATATAATATTGAGCACTTTTACTTATAAATATGGCATACTGTAATACTATATTTTTAGTCTTAAAGTATGCTATATTTATGGATAAAGTGCTCAATATCAGAGATAGAGTGTAAGGAAATGTAAAATTGGTCACTGAGGTCAACACCAAACGGTGACTGTCTGATGCTTGGACGCAAACCTCAGGCCTGAAGATTGCGTACAAACATAAAACAGACTATCACTACTTGGTATTGTCAGTGTCCAATTATATATATATATATATATAGAGAGAGAGAGAGAGATAGATAGATAGATAGATAGATAGATAGATAGATAGATAGATAGATAGATATGCGTGTGTGCGTGCGTGTATGTGTGTGGAGAGAGAAGAGAGAAAGAAACGACGCCGATTGCTATTTAAATTAGGACATCCGACTTCCAATTCCGTGTCGTTATAAATTACACCACATATATCCTTTTTATGGCATCTGGTGTTCCCAAGCGGTCAGCCATGTTGGTACTGACTAGGACTGATGTTGCAAAACGTTTGGTGCTTCTACTAGAACAGGTGTTTTGAATGTGATATGACGAATATATATATATATATATATATATATATATATATATATATATATATATATATATATATATATATATATATGCGTATGTGTCGTGAGAGAGAGAAAAAAATCAGATAGACAAACGGGCAGAAAGAAATTAAAAGAAAATAAATTTAACTCTCAGAACAATTTTAATTATAATTTATTACCCTACCATAAAATATTTAAGATTTTTACTTTAAGGTAATTGGAAGAAAATATTTCTGAATGTTTTCTTTATTCTACAATGAAAAATTACAAAAAAAAACTTTATAAATGTTTTCAATGGCACATCATTTTCAAAGATTTCTTTCTTGGAGAGGACTAAGGCGTACGACATCATCTTTCTTTTCAAATGTGATTTTTTGTCCCGACAACCATGTGTAAATATTGAGAAAAGTCCCTCCTTCAGAATAGATTTTTCTTCTTTATTGGCAGTCGTCATAAACCGCATAAGATTTCAAATATGTTTCTTACAAAATAATCGAAAATGTCTGATAAACTTTGATAATTTTTGATATTGGGTTATTAGGCTCTTCATCACATTGTGCTAATATCAACTGCAGTCCAAACTTTTAACGAATGAAGACATTTAAAAAATAGCATATATTCAAATGATTTATCCATCTTGACAATTACCTGCTAAATGTTGGCTAATTTCAAAGTTTTATTTTTATGACTGCAACGCTCGAGCTCAGAATATAGTTTTGTAGATTCCAGTGCTACCATTCTAGTAGTTTCATTTCTTTTCTGAATGAATTTTTTTGCGAGGAGTGCAGACATTTAACAGGTTTTCAAAGAACAGATAGTTTTAATATGATGCGTAGCCTATTATAACAAATTTTTTGGAAAAATTAAAATTTTATTACTTAACATGCAAAATAATCTCATTATTTTAAAACAAATTCAATGATTAAATAACAAATACTTATTTAATAGAAATGCAATATTGTTGTTTGCATATCTTTTCTTTAAGTTTTTATATACAAGAATCCTGTTTCCTGTTCGCCCGGCGTTTGCTTGAACTATGACCAAATCATATAGTCAAACACTTCAGAAAGTTGAAATTTGGCCCCAAAAAGAAATATTTACACATGGCCAGTTATATGTGTATAAATTTATTCTTTTCTGTTAAAAAGAAAAAAAAAGGAAAAAAAAAATTTTTGAAAAAGGATATTGTTTACTATTAAGTCAAAAAAAAAAAAAAATAAATTAAATTAAAGAAATTATTAAACCGCCAAGTAGGTCTATGTCAAAGTATTTTTCTAACCAAATCAGCTTATTCAAATTTCCTCGATCGCTTTGCGAAATTGAACAAAACATAGAGTTTGTAATCTCTACAAAAATGTTAGCGATAATTTCAACAACATTAAATTCTGTGAGGATTTTAACATGCTAACGCATGTTGCAAAAACTTCGAGTTATGCAAAACTGTAATTGTTCAGTGAAAATAAATGTTCGATAATATTTGAGTTAACAAGCAACTGGAAGCTCCGGTACTTTTTGAGGACGTGACAGATTGTAAAGTGATTCATTCAATTTTATCTTGTTTTTAAAATTAATTTCCTGTTATTCTATATTTATGAAATATCAGAATCGAGTAAAATATGAAATAATGATAACAAGTGAATGAAATATTTACGTCTTGAAGAAGACAAACATTCCTCATGACCTTTAGAGTGACGCAATAAAATAAAAACAAAATCCTTTACAAAACAAAACAAAATCCTTTACAAAACAAAACCAAATCACTTTCCAACAACACATGTAACTAAAATGAAAAATAATGATGTAATTTAGATTTTGAATTTTCACATTAACTCAAACAAAAGGTTTACAAGGAGATTGCCATCAATACTAGAATGATGACAATTAGGTATGAAAAGCTTAATTTCCTGAAACCTCTTTTAATAAAAGGATTTTATAAATTTCAACCGACTGTAACGCTAACTTTCCCGCCAATAAATGTTGAATATTCTTTATAGAGAAACGGCTAACTTAACATTACCATTACTAGCAACATATTTTCTATATCTATATCAATTCATATACTGTAATATATGTAGAATATTGCATTGTATTCTAAATTGAATGCTGTTGTTGCAAAGCCAAATTTAGATTAAACTGTTTCTAACATATGTGAAAGCAACAGAAACCTTGATGACATAAATAGATGTTAAATTTTATTGATATTTACATATAAATGTATCTTCTCCAGCTCACTACCGGCCGAATATTGACGTTATTCTGTATTTTGACTTTAAATAGCCAGTAATAAACAGACATATGATTGTATTTTGCCAATAAAATTACGGCATTATTCAATGCATATTTTTCTTTATTTAGTATGATTTATAAAGAGTTTTATTATACCTTGTTTGATTAAACAGAAATTCTAGCTTTAACAAAATATAAAAAAATATATAGTTAGTGAAAAGCTAAACATTTACATTCTGACATCCCATGTATCTAAATGTTAAAATTAACTTATCTCCTTCAGCTTTTTATTGCTTTTCTTTTTATCGCTATATTTTAGTTATATTTGTAGAAATTTATTGAAGAAAGGAGATACGTTGTACGATTCTAGATTTACTGTAGATGATTCCAGAATTAGTGCGCTTTCAATATATGTTCGCCTTAAACTATTTCTTTCTTTTTTTAACTTTTCCTTTGAGTCGAAAATGTAAAAGTTTAATATTAACAGGATATCACATAAAAAGCAAGTTATTGTACATTGTTTGGAATGCTGTCGTTAAAATTTCTGTTAATGATGAGAAAATAGTTTCTTGAAACAAAGACACGATTGAGTATTTGAATTAAGACATGTAGAAAATGTTTTAATGTGCAATATTTCCCATTATGCACAATCATATTTACGATGTTGTCAGAACTCTCCGAGCCAACAACTTTAGTGTAATGTGAAAAAGACTGCCTTAAATCTTTTTCATAATCTGCCCGAAAGGAAAAACAAGTGGATGCAAAAGGGATAATGCGCTTAAAATGGGTTGGGCATCGTGTTTTTTTATGTTTTCGTTTGGTCAGAAGTTCATGCAAAATTGTTATTAAGGCCGATGAGTGGTCACTTAAATTAACATACTTTAATTTAATTGGCTTATACATGATGACATGTTATAAAATGATGTTGCGCTTCTTGATGTAATCCTGATGTTTTTAGCGAAACTTAAACCGCTCCAGTGAATGTTGTGGCGTTTGATTCAATCTGCTAACGAACACCGAAGTGTATGCTTCTGGTTATGTTGTAAACAGTTTTGTAATGGCTCTCACAAACAATAAAACACCATTTTTTTTTCAAAAAATAAGTATATTTCATGTTCAAATTTCAAAACCTACATATAAAAGCAAACATAATTTGTTCAAAGAAAATCATAGCAAAAATCGATACACTTCAAATTTTGTAATAATAAAATTAGTAAAATTACACATAATTGTCGAAATACATCTCTAGATTTAATGGAAATACAATGTTGCCAAACCTTTTTAAAAAGGTTTTATATCAGCTAATGTAAACTGTATAAGAAATGTAATTTTCAAAAGAATTATGGTAATCAACGAGGATTCTGAAGACATTTTTTCTTATGAGAATGAATAAGCTTAAACTTCTAAGAACGCAATCATCGATTGGACAAATTTTGCTTTCTGAAATAAATTAAGAAAATCCTAGTAATGTAATCGAAATCATTTTTATTAATAAGAAAAGATTACATGAAATCCATATTAAATTGACGTTTATTGTTGGATGCAAAAATGAAATTAATGTAAAAAAAATCATATTCATAAATCGCTTTCTTACAAAGCTTACATAGAATGTAAAGCATAATTGAGTTATTTTATTAAGTGACTACTTTCTTTTCATGTCTATAAATATTCACACATTATTATATTAATATTTATATATTTACCCGTTCGTTTAGATGCGGATTTAAACCGGTGTAGATGAAAGGAATTTTTTTTATTATTCCTACAAAATGCTATTGCTATTTCTTATTCGTTTGCGTAGTGTTCCGTCAGGACGTGGATGATCATGAATCTCTGCAACTCCCTTTTCTTCATACCCATCAGTAACGTATATCTCCTTATTAAACTCCCACCCACCCAACTCGCTGTTCTGCTATTCATTTACACGAGCTCATTAGGTAGGTTATTCACTGTTTCCTTAGAATCTTCTTTCTTTCTTTATGTCCTATGAGCTAGAAAGTCTCCCATATATTTATTCTCATGTGTTCCAGATAGTTCAACTGTCACTTTCTGATTCTACTTACTATTGTCTTTTTTGTTTCTATATTCTTTCAAACATCCTTTGGTATTAAATGTCCATAAGGATGTTTGAAAGAATATGCCGTCAAACAAACACATCAAATTAAAACTTCCTCTTTGCACACATATTTTTCCAGGGTATTCTTAACATCTTTCTGTAGAATTACATCTCTTTGCATCAAGCTTCTGCTTTATAAGTTAGAAAATGTTTCCAGTATTCACTGTCATACAGGAGGATTGATATTTCATAGCAATTATGATTTTAGTTTGTGCTTAAACATTCAGAGTAACAATTACTGAGGAGAAAGGTAAATTCTAATATACAATCGATTCTACGTTTCTCTATATGCTGAAAAATATCTTTTTCATTTATTATTTTAAATATGGTAAAGCAATGATATATAGAATTATCTGATAACATCATTCGTTTGTGTGCTTTACATATATTTAAGGCATCCTGAATTTTTATAGCAAATAAACTACATTTTATTTTTCATCCCCCCCGCCTCCCTATCCATCTCGACTGAAGTGTATAGCTTTCGTTCTCAAAGGATTTCTTTATTCTTCTTTATACAAGTAAAATAGTAATTTTAATCATGATGGAGTTCTGAGGACTGACTCGAAAACTTGGAGACCGCATCAACTGCAATGTATGTCTTTTAAGGGGAAGGAAGGAAGTGTGCAATAGCGAGGAAATTAAACTGGACTTCACTGAGAACAAAAAGCACGAACTGTTCACAAGACCAAAAGATGATAAAAGAAAAAGAAACAGGCACAAACAAAATTAACCGCTACCTATCTTTAATTTAATTTTATTCTTTTTTCTTCCAAAGAACAGTTGCCGGTATTCCCTTCTTTCTAAACTACAAATAATGTTTGTCTTGTTAAGTAGATGGGTTCTTCAACTCTTTGATTTTGCTTCGTTACTCTTTTTTTTCTTACTGATATTACATCTAACTTAGAATGGTTCATGTTCAGAATTGTAGAGCATCCAGTGAGATACGCATTTCAGTAGAAATCGTCAACGAAATTTAATTACTAACCGTTTTTCTACTGTAAGTCGCAAACTTTTAATGTGGCACAATGAAACCCAGCTGTGATCAGGACACTCGCATAGAAGTGGACCGTATTATATATGAGCCTGATGTCATTAGTATTTTTTAATGAAATAGACAATAAAATCTTAAACGCGGCCATAAACTGACCAAAAATAAATAAAATAAATAGATAAATAATAATTTTGGGGAACAAAAGTTCGCTGGTTTATATAAAAATTGAAAGTTGACCCCGTTGTGCAATAAAGATCAAGAGAGAATTCTGGACTGCTTGTCAGATGGGCGTTGCAAGCCGTCCGTTCTGATGTACTGATTTGGCAGAGTGGTGGGAAACTCTGAGTTCTCGCTGGCCTAAGGTATGATCCCATCCATTAGTATGTTGTGTCACAATAATGGTCGATGTCCCATGTGTAATCTACCTACTCCCCAGACCGTGAATAAACAACAAAATATATTGGGAACAGGATATGCCTTTTGATTTCTTGTCGTAGCGATATTGTCAACAGACAGCTTGCCGCCAATCTAATACTGCATAAGGAAAGTTCATCAGAACAATTACCATGAAAGTATTTATAGAAAAGATACCAAGAAGTTACATTATGGCGGTGAGAAAGTCATTGAAGCCGAGATGCCAGATCATTGCTGATTCTTCTTTGAATTTTATCAAGGACCTCTAAATATATAGCAGATGCACCAGATAATATGTGGCAGCAATATTCAAAACATGCACGCGGATGGTATACATATAAATATGGAAAATACGTTAGGGTGAGAAATATTGTATAGCATGAGACAGTTTATCATAATTTCACTTAATTTTGTTACCACAATTCTCAAATTGGATTTTTGTTTGTAAGTAGTGAGAATGGAAAATACATAAGTCGCCATTGAAACACGATCTCGCATTTCTTATGTTGAGATTTTGTTTTATCAATTTTGTCTCGTATTTTACTTTTCGTAATACGAACGCATGAAATTTCAACTGTGTTACATATAAACAAAGCCTCATTTATATGTTGTTGCATTCATTTGTGTCTTGGACTTAAACTCTTATCAAATGAATTAAAAGCAATATACTTACTTTGAAAACAGGACTATCTTAATATCAGTTATGAGCAAAAGAAATGTGCCACCGAACCAAAAAAAGGAAAAAACAATTTCCTTAATTTTTACTACGTTTTATTCAATAGTGCACTTTCGGTTTATCAGCTGTTCAGGACTGTAATAGCGAGATATACATAAACGCATTGTGATACTGAAATTATGATATCTAGTACAAAGTGAGATACACCTAATCGCATTGTGATACGAAAAATAAGATGTGCAAAAGGCATTAACCACAAGAGGAAACGGATAATTGACTGCCTTTATTGATGCAAGAAAACCTGAAATTGCGCAAAGTTTATTTATATATATAGCGTCGTAGTCACTATTTAATAAGGCTCCCAGTGATATGAACACCAGCCTAAACTCGACGTGGGGTAAAGAATACCACTTAAAAAACTGTTTCATCCGGAATATTCTGTTATTCATCTCTATAGTAAAAACAAACGCTTGCAAGTTCGTTAACTTTTGTTATTCACCTGTTTTCAACTCTCTCCGCATAGAATCGATTAAGATTCGGTTTTTAGACAGGCCAATTTTGTAACACAGTGTCTTACTCAGTGAGAGATTTCTTTGTTACACGCGATGTAATCCATGTTTATCCATAATGTTGGTATATTTCCCTTTATACTATATCTGGTAGTCTAGAAAACTAATATATTTTTGATGTTCAGCGTCCCAACGATGTTTATCGTCTCTCTTGTTTGTAATTTTGCTATCCCTCCTACTCACTGTCCATCGAATCATTTACATCAGCTCATTATGTAGGTTATTTGCGGCGTTCTTCTGTCCCTATTACCTTCAATTTTATACGCCCTCTCTCCTCATGACACCCCCGAGAAATTGCAATCTTTCTTAAAACCGACTCGTTACTCACATGTTCAGTTGATGTATTCTCAGTATCTGCACCTTTTCAACTATGAGGAGGTTATCTAGCATTCACAGGCATATAGAAGGGCCGATATTACATAATAATACTCTTCTTTGTTTTGAATGAAATGTTCCTGATTTTTAATGCTTAACGTAGATTTTTAAGACATATTTCGCTATTCCAATGCGTCTTCGGATTTCGGTGTTACATTTCCGCCCTCAAAATATTTCATATAAATTTAATTTTTTGTACTTACAATTGATGTTTAGTCATTGCTTCTCACTTTCATTTACTACATTCTGTAGGAGTTCCTGCAATTTCCTTTCTGTGTCTGCTATGAGCACTGTGCCATATGGGTATCTTATGTTGTCAGTATTATGGCCGCCAATAATAAATCCTAGTAGGACTCCTAATTCTCTCAGGATCGACCCAATGTAAATGTTGAATAAGTCCAGTGTGAAAACACTTCTTCGTATTACACTCTTTTCTTTTTTGTATTTATTGGATTCATTTTTCATCTGGATGCAGGCGGCTTTCTCCAAGTATAAGTTCTGGATAATTCTAATATCTTTCACAAGTACCTAGCATTTAAAATAGCTTTTGTGCCGTACTTGATCAAAAGCTTTTTTTTAATAATCTATAGAACATAGATATGCATCTTCTGCATTTCTATTCACACTCCAATAATTCTCATCCTTTTCTCAAAATTCAATCTTTTGAAACTATAAAATTTGAAACTTAAATCAACTAAATTAAAGACGATTTAATTGCCACAGGCCATCTGTAATTTGTGTTTGTTCAATTAACACGAGAAATATTCATGTGTACTCGAATTATGTTAATCTTGAGGGATGTTAAGTGGTTCATAACTTTCGCATGTCTTATTTTAAGTATCACGATGCGTTCAGATTTGTATATCACCTCGTACAGTGATTAAAAAAATAGTCCTGAATGACACAGATTCTATTTCTGAAAGTACATTGCCGAATATTTGCAGTTTCTTAGGAAGAATTAAGTAAATTATTTTCCCTGGTTGATTCAAAAAACATTTAAAAATTAGCTAAAACATCGTTTATTTTTTCTTTTAATTAAATAAATATTGTAGGAAATGAATTCATTTGTCTTAATATATAAAGATATTTTTTAAATCGCCTGCCTATCTATCTATCTATCTATCTATCTATCTATCTATCTATCTATCTATCTATCTATCTATCTCTTTACACACACACACACACACACACATATATATATATATATATATATATATATATATATATATATATATATTGCAAGTTTTGTTAAAACTACAAGTGCTCTGATTAAGTTTTGTATGTAATTTTTCCTGTGATCTTATAAAAAAAATTGTAGTGCCTGCCTTATGTGAAGGGGTTATCGGAGAAAATACAAAGGATCTGCGGTCCATATAACATCAGGACATCCTTCGAAAACTGGGCGACACTTCACAGATAACTCTCACGAGTAAGACCCCGCCCCATAGACAAGAACATGACTGTACGCCACCCCATGCAGCTGCGGAAAGAAATATAAAGAGAGGACAGGCTTAAGGTAAGGCTTCAAGAACACCAAAAAGCTGTAACACAAGGGGAAGTGAAAAATCAGGAGTGGCTGACCACATATGGAGAGAAAAGGAGTTCACCGCCTTCTGCGGGATCAGGTTGAAATCATAAACAAAGAACATCATTGGAAAATTAGTAAACCTAAGGAATCAGAATATATGCTAGGCCAAAAAAAATCTCCTGAGCCGACCAACGCTAGAAATGAATACAATATGGGACCAAGTAATAAGGAGTGTCAGAGAAAAGCAATAATAACAACGAAAAATGCAATATGAGCTCTGGTTTAAAACATGCAATGATAACAGCAAGAATTGCAATATAAGCACCGGTATAAAATGGCTACTGAAGATATTAGGTTTATAATTCCCAGAAAGGACATATGTTACAGTGGCTAAAGTTGTTAGTTAGATCCAGTGACAGAACCCAAAGAGTGTGAGTTCAATACCTGGTTAAGGCAGAGAGGGGAATTAACAGGAGATAACTGATAACGGACATCCATTAGACATAGTACGTGGAACTAGAACAGTCTACACCAGTGAGCGAAATAAAAGGTTCAGTTCGACATTCCAAGCATCTGAAGAAGGCCGGAGCGTACAACGGCCGAAATATTAAAATTATTTTAGTTTGGTATTAATTTATGACATATATTTTAAATAACATGAGGTTGTGAAGTTAACCGTTTTCTTATATTTTTTTAAACATTTTTATAGTCATGTATGTTATCTTGGGAAAGTAGTAATTCTTTCAGGAATCCGAGGCGCAGATTTATATTTTGATAAGATTCGATAGAGACACTTTAGAGAATGTTCCGTCTAAGTAAGTTACTTTCTGCTTTAACTTTCAATGCTGGGGTCGAATTTATTTTTATACATGACTAATGCTTTTGATAAACTGTTGTGTATAAAATCCCTTTTGTGTTCATAGATACGTTTTTAAATTTCTGTAGGTTTTTCTAATGTATTTTGAGGAGAAGTTCTGACGATTTCGTTTATATATACGCGCTTCAGAATTATTGTTCTTATAGGTATATTTGGTTCTGATCATATCAGTAATAGTTTTCGGCGTGGTTGTAATTTTTTCTATGTTGTTAATTGGATAATTTTTTGTTGGATAGTGGATGTTACAATGTTACGAAATTAATATGTAGTGTTATATGTCTGTTTTTATCTCGTTCATTTTCATTGTTATTGTTGTTAATAATGTGGTTTTCTTGTTTGCGGTTGAATATTTTGTATACCTTTCTTTTAGCATTGCGGGTGAAATAATAATCATATTGGAGGTTCTTAAATATGCTTTCTGTTCATATGTCGTCTTTAGGTAAGTATTAGAGACTGCAGATTTTTAGTGCTCTTAAATAGAATCCTATAATTACTCCAGATTTAATCTTGTTATAGTGTTGGGAATAAAAATTGATGAGGTCATTCCTCTTGGTAGATTTTGTATAAAGCCCCAACTGAAGTTCGTTATTATTTCTATGCAGCATGAATTAAATGTATTGTGGGTTCGACGTTATTAAGTTTATTGACAAGATCTGGTAAAAAAATTTTCTGGATATATTAATAGAGAATCATTTATATATCTGGAATAAGAAGAATTCTGTTGTATAATATTTTTGAAAGACCACTTTCCAACAATTTCAAAAGTAGACAATTAAAATGCCACTCAGAGAAGACCAAAGTTTTGCCTATAAGAATTGTTATAGAAAGTTCAAATCGTATTCTTATCATAAAAGAGTTATAGTTATATTAAACTCATTCCTGAATAGATAGGTGAAATTTTATAAAACGAAATAATTATCGAACATAAGAAATTAAGATGATTTATAATATTGACAAAATCTTAAAATTATTTAAACTTTATTCCAGAAGATAAAATGTGAATCGCACACAGACTCAATTTATAAGTAAATGCACTTAATAATTATTAATTATTTGATACTTTTTTCTGTTTACTCCTGATTGTTTCTTCTTTGGGTTTTATGGACAGAGATTTAATTTAAAAAATCATTTGCAATTGTGAAAAAGTCAAATAAATAAAACAATCTCAAAATTTACCATCGGCTAAAGTTAGAAATACATTTTGAAAAGAATTATTGAATTACATGACTCAATTCTGCTTTCATAACAAAAGTTTTCTTTTCATTCTAATATCGATTCCCATTGCTGGATTGCATATAAAACGATAAATTAACCTCTAATAAAAATTGAATTCACGATGAGTGCACTACATCTATTTGTTTTTTTAATAAGATTTTTATCATTGAAATAATCATTTTAAAGTAAATACGCTCCAAATCGTCCATTAAGTTCATTAAATTTTCTACGGCCATCGAACAAAAACTCAATGAAAAAATTTATATAGTCAAAACCCGTATAAATTTAAATAATGACATTTCTAAACGTTCTCTTTGTATTGTTCATACATTTTCGATGAATTAAGGGGTTAATTTTCGATGTATTAAGGAGTTACTTCAAGAAGTTATTTTCATCGTTGCCATAAAAATATCTATATTTATATATAGTAATCTTACAAAGATCCTTAAGGAGAATCTTGTCGAAGATTTAATAACCCTCATTGATCAAATGCTCTTTAAGATATATGACGATTCATCATATCTGTTAACAAGTTCTTTTTTCTGTTTTCAACTAATATATATTGACGATTTCTGTGACATTATAAAATAAATCATACATGACTTTAGTTTTTACCCACTTCGCTTATCAACATATTATAATGACTCTTTAATCTTGATTTACTTTGAATAGTAAATACTAAAACAGTTTCTATTATAAATTAATATGAACTTTCACTAAGAAAAATAGAAATATTCTCGAATCATAACAATTAAACTGAAATCAATCCAGTTTAATTTCAATTGATTTTTTAAGCGTCCATGTTTATTAAAACACAAACATGTAATTTAATCAAAGTTTTCCTTCTTATCAAATATTTTCTTAAATATCCCGAGCTTATATTCTCTTCTTTTATACCTATTTACTCATCGAAAAGTTTTGTTTTCTTTCATATTTATTATTCTGTTGCACAAAAGTAAACTTTTTCTACATAAAACTCAAAGCAATATTAACCATTAAACTCCTTAAGAAAATCTCAGGTAATTCAGATAAATTCATTTTCAATTTCTTGTCCATTCAGTTTCCCATTCATTTATCGATAACAAATTCTCTGAAAAAATTGTTTATCAAATCCAATTTAATACTTTGTCAAAGAACTTTTAATCAATGAAATATTATTCAGAGGAATCATCGCTTCATTAGTGATAAGCGGTGCATTTTCATTATGTTTATTATTTTTACACTTAAAATATTTTAAACTAAACGAATTAATTTTATATCAAAGAACAACTGCAAAACATTGTAAAAATCATCAAAGGATATAAAATTAAGACAAGAATACCTTTAGCGTTGACCATAGAATTACATCACTGAAGATTTTAAGTGAAGATTTTCTTCGGTTGTGAGGCCAAAACTGAAACAGAATTTCATTGAGTCATTAATTTTTTATTTACTATGACATATATATATATATATATATATATATATATATATATATATATATATATATGTATGTATGTGTGTGTGTGTGTATATATATATATATATATATATATATATATATACACACACATGGTGACTCTCAGTTTCACGACTCAAATGATTCTCTAACCATGTGATCCATTATATATATATATATATATATATATATATGTGTGTGTGTGTGTGTGTGTGTATGTTTGTGTGTGTGTATGTGTGTTTTCCTTTCTTTGTCAATGCGCTTAATTCGGTGTTCAATATTAATCACATATTTCCAAATGATACAATTGAAATTTCAGATGAAACTTCTGCCAACTCCGTGTCAAATCCTCGATCCCTCCTCGTACAAACAGATTTTTTCATAAAAGTTGCTTTGTTAGATGTTAATACTCCATTACATTGACTTTATTGATATAATTATTCCATGCTTTAAGCTGGCCACAGAAAATCTACAACAGTTTTTCGCTGAATATTCCAATGCCATTTTATATATATGTTTGTTTATTCATAAATCTTGTCACGTTGCCATTTTTAAAACAAAAAATGCTGAGAGTTTTAATGTAATAAAAATTTATATTTCATGACAAATTGTTCATCCAACTTCATATATACATATAGGAATATAATTATTAATCAGATCCTTAAAAATTCTTTCTCAAAATCACAGATGAGAAAATATAGTTCGATAATGTCAACAGAAATATTTTGATATAGATTGAAGATGTGTTATTTCTATTACTTTTTGTATAGTTTCGATTTATAAAGTATTAAATCTTCCGATAATCTTCTGTCCAACTTATTGAGGGATTGCAAACAAATAAAGTTATTATTTTCTGAAAAATTTCCTTTTTCGCATGAAATATAAAATGAGAATTTTAATAAATAATATGACGCACAACAACGGTGAAATAAAACAAAATCTGCCGAAAACAAGTTTATGATTTCACAAAAATATACAAGAAATTTGATGTATATGAAAATTAAATCATTTCATAGAAATTAAGCAAGGAAATATATCATTTAGAAAAAGAAATAGTGATACGGAAATATCTGTTTGCTTTGATGTAAAGAATTCAAAGACTATATGTTCTAATACGGTGGACCCCAACCACCGAACCGTGGACAATTTGGTACCGGGCTGAGAAGCATTTGGTACTGGTCTGAGGGACATTTGGTACCAGGCCGTGGACCATTTGGTGCCGCGTTGTTGACTATTTGGTATCGGTCCGTAGACCATTTGATATCGGACCGTGGACCATTTGCTAACGAGCCACACAGAAGGAATAAAAACTTCTTTTTTTTTCCAATTTTATTGTTTTGTTTATTGTGCTTTGTTATCCGCGTAGCGACACCCCTACCCATCGTCCGTGAGAAAATTGTCTTACACGACACCCGGTCAGTTGAGAACCGCTGTTCTAATAGATATGGATAATAAACAAATCTTCGCCTTGACGAGTCAAACAATCACCATGACCGGAATGTATGACGTTTCTAATAAAAACAATCATGTAATACCTTAGATTTTGTGAAATTAAATCATGCAAATATGTTGTATGAAATACGTTCGATTTCGCAAAATGCTCAGAAGTAACACTTTTACTTAAATTTCTTTTCTTTTACAGCAAACAACAATAAAGTTTACTAAACTATTATAAACTGTGTAAATTTCCGGAATTGTTCTCAACAGAACATTAAGTAAGTCTGTATGCAGCTGCAATTATAAAATCATTTTGCATTAAACTGCATTTCAACTATCAAATATTTTTTATTGAATCGGTTGATTAAAATATTTGATCTGTAAGCAAACATTGTAGCTCAAGATATGAATTTTCTAACACTTTCGCCCCGGGCTCTCAACCACCGGCGTCTTACTCTCGGGGTTGAGGTGTCTACTCGGTCGTAACAGAACTTAAGGGAGTGGCCATAGGTCCTCTGAGCATCCGTAGATTATTCGACCGCTCCGCTGGTTTAATCCTGCTTCCTGCCCACGTTGTGATTTGTTTGATCCAGAAAGCAGAAGTGATGTCCGTCCATTCACGGTCGACTTAACATGTAGACACGGCTGGGGAGTCTGCGCTAAGCAATTTAGAATGCAGCAAAAAAAAAAATTAATATCTGCAGAAAGCAAGACAAACATCGATTCAATGGTTGAATTGTTAATGTCCTTTATATAGAAAAGAATAGTAGAGAGGAGAAACGTGTTGCAGAAAAGAAAAGTAAAAAAAACTCATACGCTGGATTCTAGACAGAGAGAGAGAGAGAGTTTATGTGATTATTTTGTTGTTAAATCGTCTCAGAACGATATATGACTCTTGCGATGGAGGGATAAAGATTCCTGTGCGGGGCTTAAAGTTATAGTGGCGTTCCTCCTCCCAACGCTCACCCGGGCCAATTCACTCTTCAACAATTCTCTCCAGTCTGCCTTTTTCAGCATAACTACGCGTTTATATAGATAGACCCAGCTGGTTTAACTGACCCTCGGCCCTACTAATTTGCACGCAATTATCATGGGGTTCTGGCTGCTTCAATCAAAATCATGTGAATTCAAAAGTTCCTTCTAGCTTACTTAGCTCTATTTCAATTTTTAATCGATAAAAATTATTTCGACCATTTCCATTGTCCTCTGATGACCCAGATTCAATGGGTACAACTTCTACCCTAGATCATATTTCCCCATCAGTAAACAAAATGCTCTGATTTAATTTCGCTATTCAAATCCACTCCAATTTCACTAAAAAATATACGTGTGTGTATATCTGTTTCCCAGACTCTCTCTCTCTCTTTCTTTCTTTCTCTCTCTCTCTCTCTCTCTCTCTCTCTCTCTCTCTCTCTCTCTGTCACATTTATTGGCTCTTTTCCGCTAAAAATAAGCAAGAGAAAATCCCAATAATATGAAAGATTTCCTTTTAATTCAGGTAAAAATACATATATCATACACGATAATCAATGTATTCAATGTCCGCTATTTTTTTGTGTACGGCCCTAACGCTGAGATACCTAAGTTCTCAACCTATTTTCTTCTATGTACCTTGCCCCTTTAGAACATGAGAGATCATGCCTTCTTAAATTTCATGTATATAATGCAACAATATATATATATATATATATATATATATATATATATACTTTGGTTCACTGGTAAATAATCTCAATTTAAAATCTGTTTTCCTAAGTGAAGTGAATAAATATCAATAATTTAGGAATGGCCAAATATCCCTCATTGGAAATGATATTAAAACCTCAGTGCTTGAAGTAAGAAATTCTTTCCTATTGCATCTTAGCGCAACTTTAGATTAGACATTCTTTCTAAACATTAAGACATTCTTCGATATAAATTTGCTAACAGTATTTTAAAACTACAGCTAAATTTGGATTTTTTAAAACATTTTAAAATCTTTGTTACATGATTTATATTGAAATAATGTGTATGCGTATGTGTGCGTGAGGAAAAGTTGGATTACGAATTACCTAGCCTGACACAGAGATAGCTGCACTTGTATTTTAAACTTCTGTGACAAAATGTGTGGTCAACGTAATTAATATGTGAACAAAATTTACCACCGAATTGATTTTATTGATAAGGAATGGGATTCTGTTGAAAAATATTCCATGTGGAATATATATTTACATCTTTCAGCTATGGACGTATGTATGCATGTATGTATAGATAGATTGAATAATAGTTAGGTAGGTAGATAATAATTTCTGTACCTTTATTTTGTTTGTATTCTTCTGAAACGGATACGAATAGTCGTTACTTTCTTACAAAACATATCCGTCCGTTTATGAGTATTGAGGCAATGAAAAATATGTTATCTAAAATAGAATGAGAAGCAGTTACTTGTTTGTTTTTTTGTCTTTTTGTTTTTTTAGCTTAATGTCTAATCCTACCAATTAGGCTAATAGCAAACTCAGAAATCATTCCTACCAGCCCAATAAAGCAATAGACGGTTCTGAGTGTATAAAATTCATACAAATTTTACTTGTCCATGGTAAACAATTCCATATTACATTTTGGTCACTGAACTCAGATTGAAATCAAATGAAAGTGTGCACGTGTGTGTATGTGTGTGCGCGCAAAAACAAAATTAATTCGACCTACCATTACAATCCGACTAGAAGAAAACGGTGTTAAGTTAATTATTTATGTAATTGATTTTCTACTTTTATAAATTCTTTCATTCTATCTTTCGATTTCGTCTTGTATACCTCGTTAATAAAGGAATCCGGATGCGTAAACGATATGCTAATAACATTAAAATGTTATAGCATGCAGCTCACTGGCATGGAAATTTAAAAACGAAAAAGGTAAATAAAATATTGATTCAGAAACATTTAATGATATTAGTCTATCATATTAAGAATATTTAATGAACAAAGTAAAGAGGTTCGCAAATAATTTGATTAAAAGAAAACCTTTTTGACAATAATCTGAATCGATCTTTACAAAATCAATTTTATTTTTCCGTTCTCAATAAACTCTTGTGCATTTTGTGTCAGTTTAAATAATACAAGCCAGCGAAAAAAGAACGAGAAGAAGAAATAACGTGCAGTAGGTAAGAATTCAGGCGTCGGTCCTTAAGACAAACAATGGATTTTACATTATTTTGATTTGAAAAATTTTACAAATTGATGCATTCGTTGCAAGAGATTATGCAGAGATCCCGGGCATAAAAATATATAAAGATACAGAATTTATTTGCAAAGGTCATTGATGCCTTTTAAGAAATTTAGGCAAATTGTAAGCACACAAGAAATTTGTTTTGTGATTTATAGTGTTTGTGGTTAGAAAATGGTACTTATACTTGGAAATAAAGAAGCTATGTATTGAAAGATAAAGGAATTTACTTATTTTTAATTTGGCCATATATTGCTTAAGGATATCTTCTGAACAGATTATAAATCATTTATACAATAGAGTTTGGGATTAGAATATATCATTCTTGTCATGATACAAATTTTATTTAATTAAAATGCTTAATTATTCAAATACAGTCTGAAAATAAAAATCCCAAAATTCAATAATAGAATTATTCTTTGGTTCACATTTTCTGTTTCATATTCGGTTCGGATCATTTTACTGGTTTCCGGAGAGAATTTGAATATAAATCAATGACTTCTGTGCGCTTTCAGCTTTCGTAAGCCATCATCAAATAATTTTTTCTGAGTTGGAAAGGTTGTATGTATGCATTGTGTTTCTCTGGAGATTTTTGACTGCGGCGCATTTAAGAGTTGGTAAGTATCAAGTCGGGTTTAAAAAAAATTTTCGTCACACTCACTAAAGTATAGAGATATGCTAAAGACACCAATGAAACACAATGCACGTCTATAGATAGGCAGATGAGCATAAATGTGTGTGTATATGTGTCAACCATTACAAGTTTATTCCTTGTGAAGATAACTTCAACCTTATACATGAATTAAGAAGTAATTATTTCGCTATACTAAAAAAAAAAAGAATATGTGTTTTTAAAGTGTCAGTAAGGAGAAAATAAACAAGACTCGATATTCAGTGATAGAAACTACAATGGCAGCTGTTGATGGAAATTACAAGAGACACACGGGATAAAAAGATAGATTAATGAACAATTTTTCAATTTAATGAAATTCGTTGATGTTTCATTGCATTTGTTATCTGTCTAGCCTACTTTTAATCTCAAGTTTTATATATATATTCGTAAAACGAAAATCAATGTTTCTACGCAATTTATTCTGCCATAACGCTTGCATCTTTTGCTAATTGTGTTTACCCTATTCTATAACTCAAACTATCACTATACCTCGACCGCCGTATCATCATAAGTTGTAAGACAGACATAGCGCAAGTTCATCAGTGAAATAAAGAAGAGAAGAGAAGTAATAAAATCATGGGCGGACTGGAACCAAAAAATAAAAAATTTCTTATACGAAAAAGGATGTAATTTGTAACTGATGACCAAATTTTAGGTCAGAGAATTATTGTTTATTTTGTATTAATGTCGGCTTTTTTCGACGTAATTGCTATTCTAGGCAATTTTTATAACTACAGCTTCGAGAAAATTAACTGTGTATTGTATAAAGAACCTTAACTTACATTTCTTTCAACCTTTGGGGTCAAGTTATCAGCGTCGTTCATAATGAATACGCATTACATTAAAGAATTTATATTTTGTCTCAACACAGTTATCCTTGTAATCATCAAAATACATTCATCTTAAATTGCGATTTACGTATAGAAAATGTCAAAATCAAGCTAATGCAGACATTTAACAATCTGGGTAGTGAAGTAACAGATGACGATGAATTTAACACAGAAATGTGAAAAAAAATAATCATTGTGAGAGATTCCCTTTAGAAACTGGACAACGAAGTAAGGGATTGAAAAATTCTCTTAAAATCAAAGAATAATAGTGCTGAAAATACCATGTAATGCATGCGGTATAATTTTCTTCATTGATAAAGAAGAGACTCGAAGCGATAAAGATGTTCTGCCGGTGAATAGTGGGAATAAAATAGACAAAGCACACAAGTAACGAAGTTTTGAGGGGAATAGAAACAGCTGCTAACAATTAGAAAGAAACAACTAAAATTTTGGAGACACATTGTGAAGAAAAAGGCTTGCAGACTTTAACAATCAAGGTATATTGAAGATAAACAAGACGAAACGACGATTAACCTATTTACCTGTCTGAGTAAATGGATATCAGAACTGAGGCAGCTAAGACAAATGGTTCGTTGGTTGATTTTGTTTAGCGATATATCAACCTATAAGTCTTATTTAATGCCGAAATCTACAGATTTTATATGTAATTTTATGCTTTCAACCACAGATAATTTGTAGATAATTTTATACTTTCAGGTTAGATTATGTTTTTTTAGATATATAATTTGTGATCATAAAATTTATTGTTAGTAATTTTAATATAAGAATGTATTTTTATATTATTTTAGTTTTGCATTGTCATTTTGCTATAAAAGTTCTATTTTTGTTATTTTATTGTAAAAATGTACTTTTGATTTCTGTTTGGACCTGAGATCAACAGCGATTAAGAGGTCGTTCCACGCTCTTCCAAAACCTCCAATCTTCCGACCAGAGGCCTTGGTGCCGTATGTAGATAATCGTCATACCCAGGACGAACTAAGACAAATAGTTAATGGTAAAAATCAAGAATTATTTAAAATAAGAAGGGCCAGAAGTTTATAGACAGATATGATCACCTGCTTCCTGAATGGAAACGGTACATAAAAATAGAATAAGTTTATTGATATTTCAGCAAGGGCTAATGGAATAATTGTATCCAGTTAGATTTGCAAATGGAATAAAAATAGCTGTTGATCGACATCTTATCAGATTTATTTTATTCGATAAATTTACACTCGCTTTTTAGCGTACTCTTGGGTACCAAATAAAAGTGCCGAATTGATAAATTTATTTCCTTTAATTTTTCTCCTCGGCACGATAATTATTTGGTAAAAACACACTTATGGGCACAGTTAGCAGCAACACGAAAAGGATTAGAGAAGAATAAAAGAATAGAAAATGAATAAAAGAATAGTTAAATACACTAAATTTATTTTTAGAGGGGGGGCAGAAATGCCTTCTCAAAGCTAAGCAATGTATTAAGACCTGTCTCTTAGATGAGGTATTATGACTACTTGCATTATTTACATTACTCGGACTGTTGTCTTCATCTTCATTGACATAAGTTGTACGCTTCGGTCTTCTTCAGGTGATTGGAATTTCAAATCAAACCCTTTACTGCGCCCACCGGGGTAGAATCTTCTAGTTCCACGCCTCTTACCTTTAACTCAACTCTCCAATTTTTGTTCACCCCTGGTATTGAGCTTACAACTTTTGGGGTCTAGTCAGTGGATCTAATCAACGTCATTATTCAATGGGCAATGTGTCCTTGAGGACATCTGCCTACAAATCTTTGGAACTTATAAATGTAATGTCTCAGCAACCATTTTTACCACTGCTCATATTACAATTTTTCTGTTATTACTATTGTTTGTTTTTTTTGCCAGAGCAATTTATTGCAATTTTTGTTGTTATTCATTGATTTTCTCTAGAACTCCTTGTTACTGGTTCCCATAATGTATTCATTTCTATGCTTGGTCGGCTCAGGAGATTTTTGTGACCTAGCATATGTGTAGATTACTTAAGTTTTCGTATTTTCCAGTGATGCTCTCTGTCTATTATTTCAACCTCATCCCACAGGGAGCGCTGATTTCCTTTTTTCCCTCCATATGCGGTCATCTACGCCTGATTTGTCTACTTCCCCTCGTGTTATCGCTTTACGATGCTCTTGTAGTCTTACCTTAAGATGTCACACTGAACCAAAAGTTGGGGAGTTGAGTTAAAGGAAAATAACCGAAACATCAGAAAGAGACATAGCACGTGGAACTAGAACAATCTACCCCGGTTGACGAAATAAAAGGTTCGATTCGAAATTCTAGTCACCTAAAGAAGATCGGAGATTGCAACGGCTGAAGCGTTGTGAATATGGCAATGAAGATGAGGATAAGTCCGAGTAATGTCAATAATGCAAGTAAATTATTAAGAAACAGGAACATTTCGCTATAAACAAAGTGCTAAGATTTTACACAATATCAGTCCTCCTCTTTGGTAGTAATGCGAGACAGTTTCCTTGCAGATGAAGAAAAGACTTGAGGGAAAAGAAGAATGAATATGTGAGTAACGAGAGTGTTGAAGAAAATGAAATCAAAGAAGATGGTTATACTTAAAATCAAAAAGAAATTTCTAGTGCCCATAATGAGAAAAGATGGCTTGGAGAATTCAAGAAGGATAGAGATAAACAGCGAGTAACCCACCTTACCATTGCGTACAAGGATGAGAGAACCAGGACAAGGAGGAATGGTGAAAACACACACCTTATTAAGAGTTATTAAGGATATGAAGTTTTAAAGCGCCATGAGAAGACGAAGATATCTTGTATATATAATGCAGCAAATAACTTATATACCTGACGTGACTTAATTAGTCTAACCTAAAAATCTAATATGATGCCAAAGGATTAAAGAATTGAATATTAAACCTAAACCCATGAAAAATTAAGATACTAATTGTGTTTAACGTTCCCTGCTGCCATCAGCGAATTTCTTTTTCATTAGTTTCTATTGATTCATTTTGTCATGTTCATGAGAATCTTCCCATCGCATCCACGAGAATAATTAGTCTTCATACGATGCTTAATAGCGTCTAAGACAAGCCAAGAGGTCATAATTACTCTTTCGTTTATAATGAATAACGTTTTCAACCCGCGCATCGTGGTACCGGGAAAAGCATTCTGTCAAACCAATTACAGGAAGTAAATGCGTTCCGAGATTTCTATATTTAAGAAATAAACCAGCATTGCAATTTAGGCACCTAATTTACCTTTCCCAAGAACATTTATTTGTTCTCCTATCAGATATTTGCTTTTATATTTGTTTTAATAAAGCATATAATGATGAACCAACTTTCTGCTAAGAGACATGTAACTTTAATTACAGGAACAAAACTCCAGCAAAGTAACATTTTGCTTCATTTTTTTAATCAATAGCACTCCATGCAAGACAGCAAAGCCACTAAGACATAAGGGTTTACAGGCTATGGAAGAATTAGGAACAGAAAGAAGAGGAAAGTAACCTGGAGGACAGTAGAAAGCGATTGACATTGCATTTAAATTTGTGCAGATTAAAGTTGGCTGTAAAGCATGGAGCCGAGAGTTCCACAAGCGATAAGTGCAAGAAAAAGATTTACGGTCACATCTAGACAGTTAAACTGTAAATTGATGGGATCTCGACGCCAGTCTAGTACTTCATTTAAATTAAAAATGTCTAGGTCGCATAGCTCATCCGAACAACTACCATGAAAGTATTTCTAGAAAAGACACAGAGAAGTAACTTTACGACGGTGGGAAAGTGACTGAAGCCGCAATATTCTAACTATGGACGAATAGTAGACTTATAAATATGTTAAGATACCTTCTGGAGAGGAAAATTGTCTCGCACGAGTGAACCAACCTAGCATTGGATTCAATATAGTCCTTCCACTTCATGTCAGCTGTAAACGTTAGCCCGAGATGGTGCAACTTTACTTTCCTGGAAGTTAACATCAGCCATGCTGATGAAAGGTTGAGAGGAGCCTCTCAGATGATTAATAGAGATTAAATTAACTTTACGCAATAACTTTAACAGAGGTCTATTCAAAACTATTGCTCTTAAGATGTTATTCAAGTCAATCATTTCCTATAATTATGGTTTCTTATATTTCATCTTTTTTTATTGGTTTGCTTCGGTATTAAACTTGTCTAAAATCAATGTAGATCTTAATAACATTTTATTTAATTATTTTCTTTCAATAAGACAACTAAATACCTCCAGATTTCCATGATTATATAAAGTGAAATGAAATAATAAAAACTATCATGAAGTAATAATAATTACTTATGGTACAGATTTAGGATGAATCTATTTATGAACAAGAATTTGATTGCCTTAGTTTACATTATGTTCTAACTTAAAAATTTAGATAATCTTAGGATCAATTTACATTGCCTGTAAATATTTCAAAATATCGTCGATGTTCCTTTAGTTTGAAATGATCAACTAGACTCTTTAATAAAAGAAGTAGAACAAACAAAAGAGTTTGTAATCGAAAACAAAAGGAAAACGTTAGATAGAGGAATTACCCTGCTGTAAGGCAGTTTTTAGTTTCTTCGTCAATCAATTAAATAAACAAAGTCTGCATATACCCAAGAGAAAAGTAACATCGTCTGCTGCACTTCCACCAGCATGGCGCCAGAAGTCTCTTCATTCAGAGCAAAGTAAGGGTAAATAAAATTTGGAGATGTGCCAAAATAGTTGTTATAACTGAAACTGAGAGTGTTTAACAATCAAATTACAAGTAACAACCGACGGATTTCTCATGAATGACTGACCTTGGTTATAGGTAAAAAGGTTGGGTCAACGATGGCCACTTTATAAGATTATGAAGCATTGATTTCTGGGAGAGTTTCTAATTACTGTGAAATGAAAGTTTCAACTGACCAACGAAAAGTTTTATTAACAGCTTTAAAAATATTATTAATGCTGAAACTCAGTTTAAATTTTTTAACTGACTATTACTGAAACAGACAATTTAGTTACAGTACGACCAGACATCTTATTCCTCAAATGCTTTTGAACCACACATAATGAAATAAGCCCCAAAAGACATATTTGTGAATAACAAATAATGGTGTTTAAAATCAACGTTATCACTAATTTGATCGCTCATTAAATATACTTTGTTCTTTCATAGACTATTAATTATTACTAATATAGAGTGGATTCCGTTTAAACGAAATGCATCAGAACTTTTTAATCGGTATCACCCCATGCAAGGCAGTAAAGCCACTAAGACACAATGAGTTACAGGGTGTGGAATAATTAGGAACAGAAACATTAATAATGAGCGGAAAGAACAAAGAGTAATCTAGAAGACAGTAAGTAGTGATTGACAGTGCATGTAAATTGTTGCAGATTAAAGTTGACATGGAGCTGGAAGGGAGTTCCTAAAGCGAAAAGTGAAAAGGATAAGGAATTAACCGCCAAACACAGAGACACAAAGGTAAACATCTTCTTGAATATATGGCCTGATTCATTGTGTTCAACACTGGTATTTTTATTTATTTTTTTTTCTTTATATAGTAATTACTTAGTAATTATCTGACACAACAGACACACACACACACACATATATATATATATATATATATATATATATATATATATATATATATAGTTTTCATCGCAGGATAATATACAAACTGGGAAAAACGAGGAACTACGATTAAAATACAATTTGATATTAAAAAGAGGAGGAAAATGTGGAAAATGACAAAAAACTGAATAAACAGTTCTCGTGACTTTAAAAAAGAAAATATACACTCACATGCCACCCAATAAAGAAAGAGAATGAAAAGATTATTTTTCTGTCGGCAAAAGGACAGTCGGTGCAATTTAATTTATACGTCCTCTATGGTGCGCAGATGCTTTGCCGAACGTGTTTTACTCCAAATGGAAAACCGTGTACTTATAAACACAATCTGGATTATCTAAGAGGTATTGACCTATCGCGGAATTCTTTGCTGTCTGCGTCAGGCGTGTATTACGGGTACTAATACCCTGTCTAATATTGCCAGGTACATATTGTGCAATACGCATTTCAAGGCGCTGTTTGGTCTACTCTATGTAGTCAGCGTCGCACTGACAGATAAATTTATAAACGGCCAAACTCTTTTGTAGATAATCTTTAGCAAACTAAGAAAACATGGTGACAGTGCGAAAAAGCACACAACGGCAGAAAAACACGAATTAACACACAGCCTGTTAAGTCGTGTTTTCAGCCGTCAGGACAGGTTTTTCTTGCCGTCAGGACAGATGTTGTTTTATTGTATAGGGTGAATAAGATACATCATTGTCTTACACACCTTTCTATTTTCTATGTTCTCTCTGGACGCAGGCGGTTTGCTGATAGTATAGGTTCAGGATTATTCTAATATCCTTCCGAAATAGGTCAAGAACTTTTATAAACATCCTTCACTAATTCCACCCTTTACTTTTTCCAAACTTCTTTTAGCCTGCACTATGAAAAATCTTTTATAGATCTACCCTGATAACATCTCTGCACAGATTGATGTCATCGATATGGAATCACTTCTTAAGTCTAATTATTTCATGGACCAGGTTAAACAAATAAGTTTTTAAAAACTTAATTTTATACCAAACCTAAAGTTAAAATATCAGGAGGATATTTTATATCAACCAATAACATAGATGAAATAAAAATATAAAAAGTAACCTTTGAAAGCAATTCCTTTCTATTTTTCTTAACACATTAATATAAACAATAGAGTTCCTTTCCTAAACATTTTAATCGATTTGAATAGTCCCATGTTCACCACGTCCTTACACAAAAAGTTACAAGATCTGATTGTTGCCCTCTTAATTTCAACAATGAACGTCTCCACAGATACAAAATTGCTGTCATAAAAAAATCTTCATATTCTGAGCTCTAATTTCCTCTAGATAACATCAAAAGAACTCTTATTAACAATGGATTTCAGAAACTATATTGTCGACAAACTATGACAAATTACTTTAAATAGATTAATCTGAATCTACAGAACAAAATAGTAACAAAATTAAACTTATTCTACCGGAACGAGATGCATCATATATAAATAGGTTGATGTAACAATTAAAAATATCATATGTAGGAATGTATATTTCCTGAAAAAACTAAAAAAAGTTTCCGATGAATTATTTATTATGAAAAATAAAACTTTTGAGTCTAGTCGTCACTAATAAAACCAATACATAAAATAACCGATTATATAAAACCAACGTACTATACAAATTCTTATATTCAACGGTGGATAGCAAACAATAATTCTGTTTATATTCGTCATACTACCACATAATCTCGTAGTTTCACTCTCCATTTAGCTATCCGATGTACAAGGCGATCAGATCTTAATAAATAGCATATACCTATAAATATAAAATCCATAAAGGTCGATAATACCCGCATCTTATGCTATAATTGCAAATATAGACTCTACATTTTAGAAACAAATATAACATTTTTAAAAAGAACTGCAGAGAATAAGATATACTTAGGAACTATGTTTTGAATATTTCCAATAATTACTTTAATAGACCTAACAGACTCGTTTCCAAAATTTGTTAGACAAATAGAAATGGGGAAAATGACATTATTCTATTTTTCCCAAATCTTTAAAACACGATACTCTCAAACAGGATTTCAACACGACTTTAGTTTGATATTATCTCAACTTCTGATAAATAACACCTATGTTTTGTTCCTGACGATGACTAGAGAACGCTCGAAAAAGGTTGAAACGACAATAAGAACTATAAACAATTTCTTCATAAAACTGAACCAATCATTCATTCCCTTGCATGAAAACAAAGTATCCGTGGCTATCGTTTTAAATAATGCACACATAGCATGAGGAAAGAAAGAAAGAAAGAAACAAAGAAAGAAAGGTGAATAAAATAAATAAATAAAGAATGAACGGTGGACATAATAAGAAAGAAATCAAGAAAGAAAGAATGAAAAAAAAAAGAAATCGTATTCTTTTATCTGTTCAGACGTTCTACATTTTTTCCATGCAGTAAATTAGAGCGGTTTTTCTTTTGATAAATTTGATTTTTAATTCGGTTTATTTTTTTTTATTTTATTTTATTTATTTTTATTTTATTTTTTTACAATCTTACTGAACTGACTTCTTCTTTTCCAACGTTGTGTTTTTGTGCTTCGATGGATTTCAAATGAATAAAAAAATTATCGCTTCTTCTAGATTTTTTTAAACGCATTTAAATAGAACAAATCCTTCCAAACACCGTGACTGCAAACAAAATGAATATATAATGGATTTTGTTGTTTAAAACTGATATTTGGTTCGTCTCATTTATTGACACGATCAGCGAGAATTAGAATACAGACAATAAGTACTGACTGCTTCCACAAACATTTCAATAAACTTGTTTATTTACTTCACCGAATAAGAATTGAAAGACAAGGTAAGGAATATTTTTTCTTCAATAACAATGTTCTCTGATATTTGCAGCTAATAATTCATTTAATCTTCACATTTCACACTCGGAAGCGAACAACACTATTATTTAATGAAGGAATCGTTAACATAACTTTTAATTCATTTCAGTTAATAATTGCTCGAAAGGAAATACGTTTTCTTGTTGTGGCTGTTATTGCTGTTTTAGGTCTATTAAGAAGACATACAGATACATTTAAAATATCTTGTCATTATACCAAATGCACGTAATCTTACTCATATGTCATATCTATTTATCGTTAACTGATGACCGGTGTTATAATGGGATTAAATTCACAGATGTACAAAATAAAATCAATTATAATGTTTTTTTATGTTTCGTATATGATCTTTTTTTATTACTTGAGAATGTTGATACATTGTGAATAAATACAGAATAAAAAAGAAATGGAATTAAACGGGAAACTTATGAATATATCAAATATAAGCCTTTGTCAAATTAATTTCCTATTTTATCTGGCATTCTTTCGTTGCCATCCTTACGGCACTGTTTTTCTCATCATCCTGGTTTTTATTTAGTATATGCAAAGATTCTTCATATTTTACTAAAACAATGGCTACTACCGCATATACAAAAGTTTTCGAACAAGTGGAGGCCAAGAAAATTGCACGCACCAAATCTGATACTTTCATTGCATGTTTTTTTTAAATTATTTTATGTCTCTAAACATATTGGCTCAAATTTTTGCCCTGACAAAAACAAGTGCAAACAAGAATAAGGCATACCTTTAAATCATGCAAAATTCGATTCGAATTAGGCTTATAACTTCATTTATTAACAAGCTTGATATTACAGGTAGGATTTATTTAACAAATATATCACCCATTCTATAAAAAAATCTGACGATAAAAAAAATGAATATTTCCAGCATTCATCAGCATATTGGAGGACTGATATTCCATATCATTTCTTTGTTTCTAAGTTTTCCTATTACTTCAGAGATTTTTGGAAGACATCTTTCTCTATTCCAATGTGCCTCTGGATTCGAATAGCACATTTCCCATCATCTGTTAAAACAATTACAATATAGTCAAGTTTCTGTACTTATTTTGATATGGGTGGGGGTCCTCCAGGGCTCTATCTTTGGACCTTCTTTTTTTCATCAATGACCTCCCCAATATCATTAGTTCCCAACTAGGTATTTATGTAGATGACACAACTATTTACTCCTGTCTAATAGCAATTCCAGTGCTAGACGATTTCCTCAAAGATGAAGAGGAGACTTGAAGCAACAGAAATGCTTTTTTCTACAGAAGGATACAGAGGATATTCTGGACCAAACATGCGTGCAACGGTAAAGTTTTGGAGAAAATGAAAACAAAGGAAACTAATCTTAACATTATTAAGAGATAGCTGAGGTTTCTGGGGCACATAATGAGGAAAGAGAGCTTGGAAAATCTGATATTCATGGGACAGATTGAAGACAAGAGGGACAGAGAAAAACAACTCGTAACCTAGTGAGCTTGAATAAATGGATGGCGGAACAAGGCTTAGGAATAAATCAGAAAGATAAAATTTATTAAGGGACAGGAAGTTGTGTACAACCATGATCGGCTACGTCCTGAAGGGACACGGCACATAAAGCAGAAGAATTATTAGCTCGTATCTCGGGCTTTTCCTCTTGCCAATGACAATTTTACAGTATTATTACAGTTGATAGTCCTTTCTCCCCACTTTGCTAATTTGTCTCGGAGGATCCTCAACTTTTTTCTGTATTTGTCATCATCTGCGTAGCTTATATTGTTAAATTTCATTTTAGACTGTCTTTGAATTCCGCATATGTCGTCAATATAGGGTTTTCCATAGCACTGACTAATAACTTTATTATCTCTTCAACACGCCACTGTTTCTCCATTTAACTTTGGTCAACCTTTTATTGTAACCTATTAATGTTCAATGTGAAATATAATATTAATTATAAAAATTAAAATAAAAACCCGGTATTATTTATAGGCTTCCCCTTATAATGCATTAATGCCTACCATCCTAAAAATATAATAGTAGGTATTAATGAGTATTAACGAACGAAATCTTTCTAGATGGACAATGTTTGAACTCTCTGTTTGCATGTTGTCCGGGGAACATTATGAAAATTGTAAGTTTTCAAAAATTACGAATGATATTACCAAATATTGCTATTCAATTTATTTGTTATGATGTTAAGCTTTGAAATCACATTTTTATCCATACATTTTATACAGAAAATATGTTGGAACCCTTGTTCAATCATTACTACATGTCAAAGGCAATTGGATGTGGTGTAATTGTTAGCAAGTGTGTCTTGCTAGATAAATAACAACTGAATCCTCATTGGGTACCCCCATACCTTTGGCCTTGTAACACATCTAAACTAAGCTTAGAAAACCACCAGGAGCACTTCGACGTGGTTTAATAGTTATAAAGCCTGTCTCACTAGATCAATTACAACTGAGCAGTAAGTTCCATGCACACTGAGTGCTCCACACTCTCGACCTTGTGCTTGGTAAATTGCTAGGGCACTTTGACGTGGTCAAATGGTTAGTAAGCTTATCTCGCCAGATCAATTACGACTGAATAATGAGTTAGATCCTTACTGGGTGCCCCACACTTACGGTCTTGTGCCACATCTAAGCAACGCTTAGAAACTCACCATTACTATAGGTCAGCGAACGTACCAATTAGAACACTACCCACAAAACAGAGGCAAATATTTCAATATAAATTTACTCGTACAATACAAAAAGTGGCTCTGTTAATTCTTTTTTTTCGGTGTGGGGGTTGAAAATTCATTATATATCATTTAATGTCAATATGACAAACGCTGCTGGTTTTACCTTGTTATGACGATGCACGCTGTCAAACCTCAAACCCTATTTATTAGCGACAGCAAATGTTCCCGGTGACTTCATCAATCTCTGATAGAGGAAAATAAAAGAAGTAAAAAGAAAAGTAAAAGAAAAGGATATTCAGTGGAAACTGATAGCTAACCTCTGTATAGAATGGTATTTGTAAAACAACTAAGAGTCCAGCAATTATTCAGTTCCCTTTATACATTTATTATGATAATAACAGTGAGAGTGATTCACATTTGCTCTCCAGAGCTAATATTATTATCATGGAAACAGGGTAGAACGTATGCCATGAGAACAGCCGTATCATTTTCGAGCTGAATATAAAAGAAAGCAAGTAAACATTATACACGTGACGACATTTCAATTTAGATGAACGCGAATAATACAGTTACATGTGATATGTGAATTTAAAAAAAAGAATTAAATCAGTTTGCAAGACAGGTGGACAAAACATTTTATCAGGAAGAATGTATCTTCTTTACTTTTATGCTAGGGTCTTTTTTACAATTTCTCATTGGTTTTTCTTCTATATTTTTTCTATATCTAATATTTTCTGGGTTTTTTTTCATGCATATATTTTTCGTTGCTATATTGTATCGCATTCTTTCCATTAATTTATTTTTCTTCCCTTTTGGCTCACATATTGCCGGGTTTTCAGAGATGAACTCCTTTTTAACAGAATGACACACCTCGTCAAATTGTTTACGTTGATTCTTTTTTATTTCTTTCTTAAATTTATTCTCGGATTTCGCTTGTCCTCCTTTCTTGTCAATTTCCACAGCTATCAGCGCCAGCATTTCGTCAGAATCCTGCATTTATATAGAGAAAAATGTTGCGGAAGAGGCAAAAGGAATTATATAAGTTACCCTAACTTATTCCTCGAAGTAGCCTCGATAGATCCACCATTTTATGTTTCAATCAATCAATGTAGTTTAATAGGAGCCACGAGTTTTCGTTCTAAGATGAAATCGGTTTCAACATGCAATACATAGATAACGTTTGAAAGTAATGATATCTTAATTTATTAACAAGAAAAAACAAAAAAGTAATCGTATTGTTGATAACTAAATAACTTCCTTGTTGACAATTTCAACTTCTTCAAGTCATAAGAACTGTTTAGAATTGGCACATTTTACTTTAGAAAATCAGGAAAATGTTACTACACTTTCAAATCAGCACTACGACCAGGCTTAAATAATTAAAAAAGGGAAAGATATACTCAAAACTTAATTCGTAAAATTATACTATTATTATCATTTAAACTAACCTGGCAAATTACACAAACGTGGAGCGCCCAGTGAAAATCTCATTTATTAAATTAGTTCCGTTTGTTTACCAGTAAATATTTTCTCGCTAATAGGAAAATATCTTTATATACAAAGAAAACAGATAAGCTGCTCTGTTATATCTGATCTCCTAAATGCTAGTGAATTCTTGAAACGACAGAGATATGACAAATGCTAAGAATAACATGGACTGACCCTGGAAGCAACAAAAAAGTCTCAAGTAAAATAGGAACAAAGAAACATATACATAATCAGAAAATTACAGTCGCATTTCCTGGAACATATCATGAGGAAAGTGGACATTTTACACTCCAAGTACATGTTGAAGGAAAGAGAATTAGAGAGTTTCCGACTTAACGAGTTTATGGGAATGGATTGCAAAATAGGGATAGAATATGCTATTAAATAGTAAAGAATTACATAAAAAAGAGGAATAAAATATAAAGTAAAGAATTACAAAAAAAAGGAATTGTCACGTATATTAAGAAGAAGCAATCAAAATCATGTCAACTTGGATTTTATTAAATATTATTCCACTACCTAACATAAAAATACACCAGTCATGTTAGACGAGCAGAAAATATTTTTTTTTGTTTTTTGTATTTTTTTTTTGGTTTTTTGTTGTTGTTTTTTTTTAAAGATTAGTAGATTAAGGGGGCACTTGTTAGAAATAAAATTCAATCAACATGACGATAGAATCATTTGTCAAAGGAGAAATTACAGACTCAAATCTGAAGAAATTTTTACACTCATTATTATTATTAGTGGTAGTATTACTAGTAGTTGCTGTTTGTGTTGGCGAATAAAAGAACAAAGAACAAAACAAAAGGGAAATATAACTGATGATAGAAAGTAAGAATAAAAAGATACCCAAAACTCAATACCCAAAGAAAAATATCGAAAAACATTGTGTAAAAAATAATGGAAAGAAAAACGAAGACGACTCATCAGTCTGAAAAGTGTATTCAATTTGCTATAATAAGATTCAGGAATTACAAGCAAAAGGCAAAAAAATCATGAAAATCACTCGTAACTTCAAAGCTATCGACAAAAGTACAACAAACGATGGTAAAAGTAAAGATAAAGAAAAATCTAGAAAGAATTCAAAAGAAAAGTTGAGACTCGCAGACGAGAAGACCTTCTCGGAAGACATGCTAAAAAGGTGAGGAAAACTCATCATTGCAAACCAGAATTAATGTGTCTGAACGTCAAGAGAAAGCCGAATAAAACAGAAAAAAATAGCAAATGTTGTCTTTGTAAAGAAAGGGATGAAACGATCACATTATAAATCAATGCAATAAGTTGAAAAAGTGGAATATAAAAACCGTGACGTTAGTGTCGACAAATGAGTCAGTTAGTTGTAAATGCGCAAACGCCGGCTTTGAAAATATAAACAAATGGTATAATGAAACTCAGGAACTTTATGATCCAAACAGGCCAAATCTATATTCAGGAAAAATATCTCTGGGACCTAATTGCTGTGAATATGGGAAAGTTACTCTTTCAAATCATAGATGACGAAAACGGCAGATTATCACAACAGAAACAAAAGAGCTTTAGAATAATGAACATGTTAGTTCCTATAAGGGATGCACAGGAAATTGTCTAAAGTACAACTAAAATGAGAATAGATTAATATTAACTGAATTATCAGATTCGATCAATTATTAATCTTTTTACTAATATTTATTTCATCTTGAAATCCTTTTCTCATCTACTGTAACTATCGTCGTTTTATGGTTTTAATAAGGAAAAATCTTTCTTGAGTCACGTCAAGAGGTTATTCTTTATTACTGATCCAATGCCGTCTGGAACAATCCTAAGGAAAATAAAGAAAATGTAAGGAAACTACCAAGGAACTGTGTTTCTACCTTATGTTCAACATAATTATTCACCGTATTTTTACAATTATTATGGTTTATATTGCTCATAACTTACTCTTGTGGAACTGGCAGAAACATTAAATTAAATTAACAAATTGGGTCCTGCTAATAAAACGCAATTCAAGGTAGGAAATAAGAATTCTCACCTGATGGTTGGACTAGCAATTGGATCCATCATGCGAATGGTCAACCGACAAAATCAACGTCGGGGTAATGTTTTTGGCTGGTATTGTCAGCAATAAAATTATACTTTACTTCACAGCTTATGATAGTGTCACGATAAATTCAGATAAATTAATTTACTGTAAATTCTGGGACAAATTGAGTGTTTATTACAAGCTACAACGAAGAAAGTGTCAGTTGTAAAGTCCATCAAGCAAGACAATGTCTGTTCATATTCTGCAAAATTGACTATTCCCCTCCGCTTTCAAGGACACCAGATTTATGGAATTGTTATTATCCTCGCTAGATATTAATGCAATTGTTTTCCTTTTGAGGTAATATCCTTCTTATAATCATTTTACAATAATTATATTTGAAAATAACAAAAATATTAACAGCTATAGTGTTATATCTATGAGAAATGAAACCAATACGCAGGCAAAATAAGTTTACGGCCACATCACGTTGAAACACCGGTTACCGTACGATCACCGAAGTTAAGCAACATCGAGCCTGGTTATTACCTTGACGGTTAACCACTTGGTGCTGTAAGCTTGGATGTTCGTGTAGTGTAATGGATAATGGCGCAGAGCTGTTAATCGGAGAGCCGAGTTCCAATTCCAGTTGGGTTCGTTATATTCACTTACGTGCAAATACCCTTGGGGAAAAGTAGGACTCCACCTCTTCTTCCCCAACTATGGGTTAAAATCTATAACTAAGTGAATAATGAAGGATACAGAATGTCTTCATGGAGTCTATCTTAAAATGTAAACTAATGTTTTATGCGGGAATATGAAATATTGTGTTAGTCAAATATGTGTCTGCAGCCTATACATTTTGGATTTATTTTAAGTAAAATTTATGTCGCACTTAATTTTCTCAGCGTATTTAATTAATAAAAATAATATAATAAAGATATTATTATTATTTGTATTAGTATTACAACAACAACAACTACTGATAATAATAATGATAATAAAATCTGACACAACAAAACACATTATTACTGATATTTATAATAAATATTATGATCTGAAATTTACAGGATATGTTGTTCATATAAATATATCCTGAAGTTTTATTAATATCGGTTGGTTAAAACAAATTATATTCCAAAAATATTACCTTTCATAATAAACTCTGATATCGAGCAATGTCATAAATGTGGATTTGATTCATAACTGTAAGAAAATTACAACACCCTTAGGAGATAACAGCTAATGTAATAAACGCTCTCTCTACAAGATAAGCTACAAAAAGACTTGTCATAATGAACTAAATTGAAAGCCGAGTGCTTCTAAATTTTGAATTTCCCTACTTGTTACTTTTAAAATAAACTGTTAACTTGGGAAGAGAGTTCATGCAAAATATAACTCAATTTGTTGCACAATCTAGCAGTTCTTTCTGTGTACTGAAAATACATTGACTCAATTATGCTACGATCGTTATAATATTTTCTAACACTGTAAATTTTGTATATATTTGTGAATTCTCATAATTAAACACCTTATAAAATCTGGTAATCTTTTAAAATATTTTCAGTGGAGAAAAATTGATGTCTGTATTGCTCAACATGATCTGTAAGATGCTCGAAAACTTCAGGTATGGTCACAATATCTGTCTCTATTGAAAAACTGTGGGACATGATGGGATGACGCCTGACGCGTTCAATTAGCCCACCTATACCTTTTGCTCTGTTGTATCAATTGTGGCAGCAGCTATCCATCACATGATAGCATTCGACATTTACACGATTATATGTAAATGGGAATACAAACCCAAGGATGATATCCAGTTTATTATTATGTGGCCTAGTTACTACTGATATACACACTGAGTACTCATGTGATCATTTACTGTAGCCATTATCGTATTAATATTGAATTAGGTGAGGCATATATTCTGGATATTTCAGTTTTATTTCCTGTAAATATCAAAACCAGATAATATACATGCCAAACTCGAAATGTGATTTCTATTCAACAAATTCCTTTGGTAATAGACATACAAATCTGCTTTTTAAACAAATTTTAATTAGTTTGATTGTTCCTCTAATTTCTCTTATGAAACCTTACATCATTTAAAGTATTTGCTAGTTATTTTTAACGCTTTATTGGGTTATTTTATGTGCGCACAACAGGAAGTGTAGTGTTACAGAAGGGGAGGGTGAGGCAAGAATGAAGAAGTAGGATCGAATGGGAGTGAGACAAAAAAATTTCACATACTCTCATCCGGGTTCGTATAAACCCAAAATATATTTTCTTGTATGCCTACATCCTAACATGAGCTCATTACTTTCATTTAACAGTTTTTCTTAGTCTGGATATATTACTATTGCTAGTTTTTTCTTCCTAACACGGCCTCCATATATCACTACTGTTATTGTAGGGCAAAGTGGTGGTTGGATCCAGCGTTCACACACCTCAGATTAAATTTGACATCCAAATATTGGACGACATCTTTGTTCGTATCGACCTCAATTTCAAATTAAAAGCTTGTTTCCTAATTCTGTCGTTTACTCTCCTGTTGTCTGACACTATCTTCAGTTCCTCGACCCTATAGAACCTGTGGCTGACTATTTGTCTATTTCGTTGATCTTATTTGAAATATACAGGCCCGTTAATTCAGAAATCTCAGCACCGTCGAACTAACCTTGTGATATATCATATGCGCCTTTGCTTGATTTCTTAATCCATACTTCGCCATTGTGGAACAACACAGATTTACGAAAATGCATGATTATCTCTACCTGTTCAGGTGATATATCAACAATTCCCTTAGGAAACTTCAAAGCCTCAAGCAATCATTTCTCAGATTTGGATGGATAAAATTCCTTGATGTCATATTTCATGAATACATGCCTTTGTTTATTTTCAATTCCATGGAAACAAGAAATGTAATCATTTTCTACCTTCCACTGATTGGTCTGCTTAGCAAGTCTTAATAAATTACACACTTTTTATAAAATTCCTTGGCTCATTTTACCTAATTCAGTCCTTGTTGAGTTGATTAGGCGAAATGCAGGATTATTGGAGAAGTCATCTTTATAGTCTTTTACGGCTAGGGATGTATAATACCCGGGCCCTTGGTTGTGATGTTTTTCGCCTCCTCATTGATGCTTTCAATGTATAAAACCGGTGCCTTTCCAGAAACTTGGTGACGTCTTCCTTTATTTTTCCCGTAAGACTTCGAGCTGGATTCATATATTTTTCCTGTTTTGTCGCCTTCAGCTAGAATCTTTGTTTTTTTTTGTTTTGTTTTTTTTGGTTTTTTTTTAATTATTTTTCTTAGTTCAGTAGATAATTGTTTTTGGAAGTTGCTCTCAATCTTTCTAAATTTAATTTTGTTTATTACTTCAATCATATCCTACTTGAAGCTGGCTAGCTCTTCAATGGCAGGTAGATATCTCCAGGTTTTGAATTTAAATCTTGTAAATGTTTTCCTTGCACTTTACGTATGTAATGAAAACAATGCTTTCCATCTCATTCTGGCAAGGAATTTTCCAATTTCATGCAATAAATTTAGCATGTATTTTTTGTCTGCTGAGAATAGAGATGTTGTTTAGCGGGTAAGCTATTCTAAAGTGTTGCTTCTACTAACTCTTTAACTAATGTGCGTGGGAAAAGTACAAGTGATTTCACTACGCACAAATACGTATAAGGTGTTACAATATACTGGTTACTTAAATTTGTAAAAAAAAGCGTTGCAAAATACATCGATATTAAAAGTGCTCGACCGTAGAACAAGAACAAATATTATATTTAACGGATCGATGCCAGGATTGAGTCTGACCAAGAGACGGCTGTATTAAAAGGTGATCAAAACAATCCGAAAAACTGAACGTGCAGAGCTTTAACTATTATATTTATTATAAAATTATGAACCATAGTTTCAACCATTAAGGTCTTGTTAGTTATATTGACTTATTTTATGTGCGCACAACAGAAAATGTTACAGAAGGGGAAGAGTGAGACATGAATGGAGAAGTAGGGTTATATATATATATATATATATATATATATAATTATTTTTTATAAAAAAATTATAACATAAGTATGTTATAAAATCACTACAAAAATAGCCATTTTGTTTCAACACACTCTGTGTCTTATCAAGTGATGATGTTGAAAAGAAAATAAATGGTTTTAAAAGTTTCAGATTAATTAACGATCCTACACTAGGGGGAAACATTGTTACAAAAGCTAGAATAACCAATCAAAAACCAAGTATAGAAAGATTCAAAAGCTTGACAACGAAATCATGCTATAATAGCTTTTCAGATCTTTAAATACGTGTAATATTAAAAATAATTTATACTAACTAATAATTATAAAATTATATGATAAAATTTAATATTAAAATTAAAAACTGGCAATTTTAAAATCCAAATTTAATCCCTATTAAGTTTAAAAACTACAAAATTATTGAGAAAAGAAAAAAAATATATATGTATATTCAATTCATTTCTTCATTGAAATTACGTTCGACAAGACGCCACAATACATCCGGTCATTTGACAATACATGTATATATATTTTTTCTTTTTCCCTTTCTTTTCCGTTTTTATTTTAAAGTTTGTGAATGTGGTCTTAAACTCACGCGTGACACAACAAAAACACAATCAGATTATAATACATAAGCACCCAGACATAATTAGATATACACACACACACACACACACACAAAAAAAAAAAATTTATTTTGTGTATATATATATATATATATATATATATATATATATATATATATATATATATATATATATGCATATATATATGTATGTATGTGTGTATATGTATGTATGTGTGTGTATGTGTATATGTATGGATGTATATATATATGTATGATAAAATCACGGCGATATAATGGTTGGCATGGATATGATTGTTGTGAGTAATGAGTTCGTTCTCACTGGGTGCCCCCTAATTTCGGCTTTGTGCCACGATATATTTGTATATATATATGTATGTGTGTGTATGTGTGTATGTATGTGTGTATATATATCTGTGTGTGCATATATGTATATATCTGTATGTCGTATTTTATTGTGTATGTGTATTTATATTTAGGTATATTTCTGTTTGTATGAATGTGTTCATATATTTGTATGTTAGACTATATGTATATTGCTGTGTGTTGGTATTTGAAGGTATATTTATGTATCTATATGTTAGTACGTTTATATATGTATTTGGTTGAGTGTTGTTGTATTTTTATGTATGCATGTATATATGGGTAGTTGTTATTGTAGATAGATGTTTATTTGTAGATATGTATGTATGTGTATATATATATTTATGTATGTTTGTGTGTGTATATATATATGTGTGTGTGTGTTGGCACCTATTATGTATGAGTTTGTTTGTGTGTATGTGTGGGTATGGAAACTTTGGTATATCATGACTGTTTTATATATGTAAGTATGTGTGCATAAAAGTCTGTGTGTATATATGTGTGTGTATTTAGGTTTATATGTATATATGTGCATGTGTACTTGTTATCATAGATATGTATATGTGCGTATATGTTTATGTTTATATATTTATTTGTATGTATTTCTGTATGTATATGTATGTATGAGTGTATATTTATGTGTGTTAATTTGTTTTTTGCTGCCGTGTATATATATATATATGTATATATCTGTGGGTTTCTTTATCCTGTTTTTCTTTTGCCTAATATATAATGAAACTATTATCAACTTATATGATTAATATATATTTTTATTGATATTTATGGTTTTAGAATTTTCGTTTTATTATATTAAATAGTATTATTTTTAACCATTTTTATCTTTGTATATTTGCTCCCTTAAGTTATAATTCAATAAGTGGTTAGCATTTATTTAAGTCTGAAATATTTATTGGTTGTGATTTCTCATTGTCTATGTCATTGTCTGTGGATGTATGTATGTGTATCTATCGGTGTCTATGTGTATATAGAGTGTATTCACATTTAACTGTGTGTGTGTATAAGTGTTGGTTTCACGTCTCCTTTTTTTTCATAAAGGGTTGTAGAGATGTTCATGTATCCCCCCACCCTTTTTTTTTTTGTGTGTGTGTGTGTGTGTGTGTGTGTGTGTGTGTGTGTGTATCTAATTATGTCTGGGTGCTTATGTATTATAATCTGATTGTGTTTTTTGTTGTGTCACGTGAGTTTAAGACCACATACACAAACTTTAAAATAAAAACGGAAAAGAAAGGGAAAAAGAAAAATATATATACATGTATTGTCAAATGACCGGATGTATTGTAGCGTCTTGTCGAACGTAATTTCAATGAAGAAATGAATTGAATATACATATATTTTTTTCTTTTTCTCAATAATTTTGTAGTTTTTAAACTTAATAGTGATTAAATTTGGATTTTAAAATTGCCAGTTTTTGATTTTAATATTAAATTTTATCATATAATTTTATAATTATTAGTTAGTATAAATTATTTTTTAATATTACACGTATTTAAAGATCTGAAAAGTTATTATAGCATGATTTCGTTGTCAAGCTTTTGAATCTTTCTATACTTGGTTTTTGATTGGTTATTCTAGCTTTTGTAAAAAGGTTTCCCCCCAGTGTAGGATCGTTAATTAATCTGAAACTTTTAAAACCATTTATTTTCTTTTCAACATCATCACTTGATAAGACACAGAGTGTGTTGAAACAAAATGGCTATTTTTGTAGTGATTTTATAACATACTTATGTTATAATTTTTTTATAAAAAATAATTATATCTGCTCTACTTTGTACTGAGCACTCTTTTAAGAATAGTAATTGTTGGTTATTGGAATTCATTCCGTATATACCAATTATATACTTTGTTATTTATATATATATATATATATATATGTATGTATATATATATATATATGAGATAACGATATATATTTTTATATATCAAGAAAAATATTGGGGAAAGTGGAAGAAGCTTTCTTGTGACGCGTATCGTTGTTTAAGACTTCATCGGACTAAATTTGTTACTTAAACTCAATCCTCAGGCCACCGCTTGCGTTGAACGATGAAAAAGTCAGTGTTAATACCTATGACCACATTGTTTATATTTATGTAAGCCTTGTCTCTATTATTGAGTAGTTATCTCCCATAAATATTGCATGCTTTAAAAACTATATTTTATCATATTTAGGGGAGAGCGAAATTTCAGGACCAAATTATACAAAAACGCTTGTTTTTACAAAGTGGCTATATTTATAAATCTGACGCATATTCAAAGTTACATCTATGTGTTATAAATCTAACCAAATATTTCTTCGGAGGATTAAACAGTTCCCCGAAAAAATTTATTTTTATAATGTCCTACATGTTGGAGGATATGTTGGAAGACACAAGCAAGTGATAGAATATAATTATTAAATTCAAGAAATATGTTATCATCATTTTTTTTTTAAATTACCACTTATTATGCTATCAAATAGCTCCATCTGGGCATACGTTTTAATTTAATCAGTCCCATATAAATATGGTTTATTGTTTCCCCCTATATTTTTATATTTATCCTGGTTTATAGGCTGAGAAGTCGGCAAGAAATACAAGTTATTGCGGACAAGGATATATCCCAACATTTTGTACACATCAGGAAGAATGTGGATGATCTCCTCGCATGTAAATGTGTATATTTCAGCCTTTTCTTTTGTCATAGAGTCAAGATGAGTAAAAGCATTTGTAGTAACTCTTTTTAGCATTTCATTGTTATCGCACCATTGATAATTTTCAATTTTTAGAGTAACATAATGTTGGACTTTTCCATTCTTGTAAACATCACAAACGGTATCCACATTCCAGTTTGTTTATCACTTGATCAACACCATATTCATCCTCATCAGATATGATATCCATGGAACAAATTTAACCTTCATTAATAAGTTCCCCATCAATATTCTATGTCGAACCTTCATCCAATTACTTTGAATTTGGCATTGTATATCTTCCATTGCACTGTCTGCCAGGTCATTTGAAATCGCTAAGGAATGTCTATGAGGATACTTTTTCTGCTAGGGTTACACCCACTTTTTCTTTTCTTTGGGCCAAATATTCTATGTATTAAGAAACGTGAGTTACTGCTATTTATATTAGTTTGAAATTATTTAACTTTAATTATATAATTTTCTATACGTTAATTTTGTGTCAATGGCTTTTCATCTCGTATAATTTTTTGATGGTAAATGTTAAATTACTCAAATGTAAAACCCAAACTTTATACCCAGTTTTAGATGAAGTTGGGTTACCACTTTTGTGGTTGCCATTTTAAAATTTACGAAGTTTGGCACGAGAAAATTTCCCAATTTCAACTGATCTGCTATTAAATGCAATGATAGCCACAGGGCATAAATGTAATCTCAGCAAATTGCAATCACTTCTACGATTTCTTTATTTTTACTCTCAGAGATTCAATTAAACGAGAAAACTATTTCAAGTGATGTTAAACCTGAAGAAACTTTTGCTTCGTAAATATCATTGAAGATAACTTTCAGTATTTCACTACCAAAGGATGGTATAGAATTTATTGAAAGAATTTAATATAAAATGTGCACGATATAAAATCATTTTATTCAAACTACTGAAAATTAACTAATGCCTACCACCAATAAATAGCATATCCTTAAAACATCTTTTCTGCTATCACCAGGATGAAAGAAATTTGACAGTTTCCATATATTGATAAAATTTAGAAGAACTCACGATGATAGACTTTCAACAGTTCCTTTGAAATATCAGAGCCTAAGGTGAATATTTGATTCTTCCATTCTCGGCTCTTTTCATAAATCAGCTAATGGCACCTGCTCGAAGGAACAACCTTCTAAAATAAATCTGATATTCCATATTCTATCACCATTCGAAGATTACTTCTTCGGCCTTAAGAAGAATTACATTGAAGCCATGTTAGATTGTGGCAATATATTTTGGGTAATTTTATTCCATATGTAACAATTAAAATAAATAATAACGTTGATTTAACGACAATGGTTCTTATTATACACACACACACAAAATCACACACACACACACAAAATCACATATCACATATGCAATAGATAGATATATAGATAGATAATGGGAAATGATAAGACAAAGTAGAAAAGCTTATAAACGACGCGTTCCGCCGACGTCTGTTGGTTTCAGTTTGTTCAGATTGGAATGAAAGACATATTTTTGTGTAAGGAAAATGTGTTGGTATTTTTCCGGATAAGAGAAACAATAAATTAATTTACTTTATATATGTTCTAAAAAAAAAGGTAAACAGGATGACACGTCTCATACAAGAAAGACGGTATCGGCAAGTAAAAATTACAAACCCACCGTAAAACTTTAACCCACATTTTACCTTTTCCATCTTAGATTAGACCTCTTCCCTCATTCGTCAAAATAGACAACACCTATTTAAAATTTTGAAATCATATCCCCCTCCAACTTAAAATCTTAAATAAGATAAGACTTTGCTTAAAAAAGTAAATAATTTTTTCTGAAGTTATTCAACATAGCTTGATAATGAAACAAAACTTTTAATTTTAATTTTTAGTTCCGAAGCAGCGCTGAAAACATAGTTTTAAATAATAATATGATAATATTATGCTCTACTTTCTATCGAGCACTGTGTAAAAAATAAGTGCTAAAGAACTGTAGATTATTAATCTGGTTGTTCTTTCTTTTTGTTTTCACACACACACACATATATATATATATATATATATATAGTATGATTGAAAAGTAACTCCCTACTTTATGTATGATCTCTCCTGCCTAACTATAATTTTTACAAGATAAGAAAGTCCATCACATATAAAATAGGGAGTTACTTTTCAAACACCAGATAGATAGATAGATAGATAGATAGATAGAACTCAAGATACTAATAAACAACTATTTTATGATTTTATTTATACCTAGATTAGATACATTAAACACTATCGATCTAGTATTATATCATTTAAGTTGTAATCTTATGTCAAACTAAGATTAGTAAAAAACAACTGTATCATTTAAAACATTAATTCTATTATATCGTACTTGATTGTCATAAAAGATTTCCTTATTTCTTATAAATAGTCATATCATCATAAAAATTCATATCGATTTAATCAAGACTTTAATTATGAAAATATCTGAATAATTTAATTATGATTAAAGTTTCGTGGATCTACTCAGATTTTTTTAAAATAAAATATCTCAGTGAGTCTATTTATTTTAATTTTATCCACCAACATATTGCCTAATCTATATTTCCAATCTGGCATGTAAAATATTATGTGAATAGTCAAAACATCCTTGAGATTTTTATTTGTTTGTTCCTGGCATTTAATGCAAGATTAAATGTCACTTTATACAAAAGAACTATTTTATTTGGCTGTGAGGTTCATCTACTTATGCCTATATGATTTAAACTTTCGCCTATCCACTAAGTAGTCAATTGAATAGCTCATTAAGGAAGTCAAAGATTCCTTCATCGCCTTTTCTTGAGGTTGGCGCCTCGATGCCTTTACATTTACATTTCAAAGATCCAAAGGCATTCTGACAGCAAGCAAAGTTATACCTTTACATCTGGGAATGTCTGCCAAAGATATGTCAAACTATACGATCTCAAGTCAGTGCCTTGTAGGAAACAATTTATCTAAGTGGATCTAGAATCCTGTAGAATAGCACATTTCTATCAGGCAATGAAATCGACTTGAGACAAGAAAATAAATACACATGATTCCCGAAATATTTATATATTAACTTGTTTTCAATAAAAATGCGTTTCAGTGAATATCGCCATTTCTGTGTAAATATATCATCTTTTTCTTATATATTGAATGTTATATGATTCTGATGACGATATCATTTACATAACAAAGGAGGATTGTTCCATAGCAGCCATAATAATTCTAATAATTCAAGAGATTTTCATAATTTATGATTCCATGGTTTCCGATATCTTAACTTTTATTTTTAGGCTAACGCCTCGACAACTACTTACACGAATGGAAGCCATAAGAGTAATTTTCAAAGCATTTTGTATGAACAGCTTTGAGTGTTCATGTAAGAATTGCTTGACGTGGAGAAAGAGCAAGGAAAAATTTGAAAATGAGTCAGAAAATAAACTATATATAAACTAAAGTATTAAACTAAACAATAAACTAAATATATTACATAATTAAACAATAACAATTTTGGGTATTAAAAATATTCTGTTAGTAAATTTAATAAATTTTAAGTATTAATATATTTAGATTTCTACGTATTTGATCTTGTCTGTTATTTCTCATACTTATGGTATTTTAAATCGGTGCATGTATCATTAAACATACATTAATATGAATTTATTTTGCCTCTATGCATTTCCATATACAAAGATTTAAACTTAGAATCAAGTTTCAGTTACATTGGAGAATTTTTGAACTCATCTTTAATTTATGATTATTCTGTATCGACAGGGATTTGCGATCAGGTAGAAAGCATAAAATAATCGATTATTTCAATCGATTTAAAAACTTTCTCTTTGATTGTTTTCAATTTGTAATTTATTTTCATATCAACATCAATCCATTTCCCACTGGAAAATTGTTCAGAATAGTTTTTAATTGATTCATTATAATATCGAACAAAAAAAAGAAATTCTTAGAATAAGGATTAAATGTATTTCTAGTGTGAAAAGTTTATAAATTATTATTTCTATATTTTAATCTCATTTATTTGTTCGTTTTCTGGAAATTGTAGTTATCAAAAATCAAAAATGAAAACAAAAAGTAGGGAGGAAAGAAATGGGTTTAAAAAAAAAGGAAAAGAAAAAAAACTGTAATTTTTTATTAATTCATGGTTTTTGCTGTTTTCTTAACTACGTCTTTTGATTGTTTTTTTTTTGGGGGGGGGAGTGAGGGTCTCCGCTAAGGTTTTACTTTCATTTCATTTCTTTTGCTAATGCAGAGGATATTTGTAGCTTCAGTGAGAAAACCGAGTTCTAGTTCAACTGCTGACATATTAGAACATCAAACTGACAATATATCTTTTTCCCGACATTTCCTAAAACATTATAAGTATATTTGCAATGCTCATCTCCTCCCTGTGGCAGGCCGTACTGCGTTATATGGTACTAGGAGCAAAGGGACATTTCGGAGATGATCTAATAAAAAATACTGAGAAAGTTTTATTTAGACGCTCGACTTCTGTAAGGAAATCAGGTTCACTGGCTCCTAAACTGGTTGCCAACAAAAGCTAGAAAGTTCACACTACCCGTTGTTGACACATAACGGGAAAAAGCGAGGCTAAAATATCCACTCCTCCCTTCTATTTATTCATAGTTAACGAAGGAATGTATCTTTGCCTTTCCAAAAGTTAAGTAGTGAATAGCAACTTTCCAACAAGAATTTGAACGTGATTCGCAAATTCTATTTTTCGTGATATTAACAATTCCGCCGAATACCTCGTGAAATCGGTTATTTTATTTTTTTTATTTTTTCTAGTGTCATCATATTGTCGACATCTTTCGTACAGAAGTGATCAATAAATCATTTCGCTAATGTTTGTATGGTCAAAAAACAAAACAAATGATATTCATGACTAACGTTTTTTTTCATTATCAGTTGCGAAATAATGAGTGTATACTCGTTTGAACTCTTGAAATATTATACTGCATTTGATATATCAATAAAATCATATATTATTCAGTTCAATCAAGAAGATAAAAAAAAGAATACGCCAGTATTCTTGATTGTTCTGTCGTTGTCTTGTGAATGCATCTGTAACTCGAGGTGGATTCTATGTCTCGATGAACTGCGATATTAAATTCTGCCTGAGGCAAACGCCAAGTAAAATGTCGTTTCTTCGCGCAGTGTTCTCGTTTCTTTGAGCGAGGAATATAATCTGTGTCTTGAACGTGCTGCCGCTTCCACACTTTTACCTGTCGAAGAGAATTCAGTTATCAATATTCGCCTGGGGTCAACATCTCTCGATCATTTCTGCAGATAAATTGAGCTGTATTTGAACAAATCCGATGAAGTACGCAAGACCGAGCTATGAATATGTTGCACATTTATCTACACCGAAAGTGAAAAATGACTTTTTACGCATGCAAGTCCCTCTAGAAATTCGTGAATACATGCGCGCGCACACACAAACTTTATATATATATATATATATATATATATATATATATATATATAAATGTGTGTGTGTGTGTGTGTGTGTGTGTGTGTTTATCACTTACACGTTATTTTTAGTGGATATCCATATTTGACTAGACGCTCTGAAAACGATATATTTATTACCGTCTACAGGCCTGAGTAGTCAAAAAATATTATTAAAGAAAATATGCACCTTCCGGCAGGATTCGACCCTGCGTCCACCTTGGCAAAAAAAGTCGTTATACCCGACGTGCTTATACAGACTGAGCCACGAATGATATTGCCGATCAACCGTAGCTGAATAGTGCCTTGAAGTGAAGTCTTTCTCGTCATAGATTCCCAAAATTTCAAATCTGCTCAGTTTCTAATCTTAACATAAACAAAATAATTCCTAAAGTAACAGATGTTTTATTTATTAATCAAAGAGATTTTTATAACTTTAAACGTTATTTTTCGTGGATATTCATATCTGAGTAGACGCTCTGTTTCTTTTTTATAAACAGTATATTTATTATCATTTACCGTCTTGAATATTTGAGAAATATTAAAGATATTAATACATAATTAATACAAGTAAAAGGTTTGTTACTTAGCTGATTGATTCAACGTCTCGACTCCAGAGTTTCGTAGACCGACCCGTCCGTCCACTTGTCAGAGGTTATTAGCAATTGACTGCTCATACTTCTCAATTCTCCTTTTTTTTAATTAATTCATCATTAGTTCAATTCTTTTTTATTTTTCATAGTGCATGTGTACGTGTTCGCGTGTGTGCCTATGCGTCCGTCTGCACGGATTTGCGTACGTATAGACTGTCGTGATTATTTGTTGTTTTCGCGTTTTTTTTTTCATTTTCCATTCACTCATTAACCTTTTCTCTCTTTTTTCCACTCCCCTCTTTTTTTAATTGTTTTCAGTGTGGAGCCTCTTTAAAAATATAGAAAAATTCAATAGATTTAAGTGATATCACTAACATTTTCTGCAAAAATAGGTTCACACGAGCTACAAATTCCAATTTCCACATTAGCATGGATTAAGAAATCTGTGACGTTATCACAAACGCTATTCAAGTTCTTTCAAAATGCATACGATCATATTTGTGCTGTTTTCTACGAAATCGAACGCTCACTCTAGAAAAGGATTGAAAATATTTGCCTACTAAAAATAGATATTAAAATTAGCAAATAAATTTATTAACCTATAGACTTCTGAGTTTAGTAAATTTAACTTTTAGCTTCCTGTGAATCGATTTTTGTGATAATTTCGTATAATTAGTGAGCTTAAGTAACTTACAAACATCTCATTTTTTAAATATTTCATACAAGACGAAAAACGAAAAAATATAAACAAAGCAAATCGTAATAGTAGTACAAATAAGGTAAAGTGATTGTCATTGCCTTCTGCTATGAACACTTAACACATATACACGCATACATAATATAACGTAAATACGTGATATTCGCTTAAGGTAATCACATAAATCTTTTCACTCAAATTAACACAATTTCTATTGTGTTGTAAAAAGAAAAAAGAAAATAATTTTCGTTGAACTTTGCAAGGAATTTGCAACTCGTTTATTTCAACTTGAAAAACGAAGATTGCTTTTTTCTCAATAATTAAAATTATCTAAATTTAAGGATATCTTACTAGAATTCTCCGAGACTTTTATAACTCTATTGGACTCCACTTAAGCATAAGCTTAACAGAAAAATCGTGATGACATCGATTTTAAATGAAAATCACTGGTTCGTCATTAATTAATCATAGCTAAGGATCATAGCTCATGATGATTTATATAAAGTTCAAATCTATACATATATAAAGTTGTAGTCTCTGTCTGTTTGTTATCGAACTCCTCCTAGCGTTTTGGAGATAGACCCCTGAGCCATTCTGAAATTACATTACTCTTGGTACTCGGATAAGTATATTTCAATTTGACCAAAGCACACTCGCCACTGAACTTTTTTTCGCTTTGATATAAATTAAATTTAGATTTGAACAAGGAAATTACTCCTAGGGTACTTGGATAAGTATATTTCCTTTTTTCATCAAAGGGGTCTTTTGGGGAGGGGGGACAAACCAACACTGAATTTTTTTTCCCTCTCATATAAATTAAATTTAAATTTAAACAAGAGAATGACTCCTATTCAAAATATAGGAGAAAGCCAGAAGATGGAGGTCACATCACCAAGACGAAAATGAGACAATATGAACGTCAAGTTGAGCAAGAAATCACGAATCAGTGCGTAGTGCCTTACAATACATATTTGTTGCGACAATTCAGTTTGCTCATCAGTTCAATTAAGTATTGCATCTAAAACATATCAAAGGGGTCCGTTCAAGCTGTTTTTGCATAAACCCCGAACTGAAGTTTTTTCCCCTTTGATTTAAATTAAATTTAAATTTTAACAAGGGAATGACTCCAATCCGAAATATAGAACGAGAAGGCAAGAAGATGGAGGTCACATCGGCATGAAGTAATATTGAAATGCATCATTTTTCTCCACAAATTATAACAAAGATTTATAATCAATCATCATTTTCTTACAAAAAATGTATAACACGCAGTAAGGCATGGGTAATTCGGCTTGTATATATTTATAAGCATCCACTACGTAAAATTTTCAATAGGAAGACACTGAAAATTAGTTACTCATGCGTTAAAAATATGGAGAAAATCATATCTTCCCATAATTGTAGAATACTTAGAAACTATCATAGTAATGGAACTCAATCTAGTAACCCTACCTGCAATTGTAGGAATAAAGACCATTGTCCAATCGGGGTAAATGTAAGTATGAAAATGTAGTATACGAGGAAACAATCTTTCCCGAGGAAAATATAAACCAGAAAAAAGATATATAGGTATATCCGCCGGTGATTGAAAGCAGCGTCTATACAACCATAAACGCTCATTTAGATATAGATGCCTCAGAAATCAAACTTCCTTATCCAAACACTACTGGGATCTGGTGGATAAGGGACTAATCCCACTTTGGAAATGGAGATACTTATCAAGAGCTAGAACACCTAATAACTTCCGCGATCGGTGTGATCTGTGCATGGCGGAAAAAAATTTATTATCAAAGATAAGAATCAAGATGAATTGCTGAATCTTCGTAATGAGATATTTTCTAAATGTAGACATAAGAAACGATTCAAAACATAAACACCGTTTTGTAACATGTTGTCACTTATGACAGTTCCATCTTGGTTCAATAACATCGGGCATGACATTTTAATGGAATGACTATTATGTTTATCTCTATATCTATCATTGTGCGCTATATATTTTATTTTTTTTTTTGAGACCAAATTTTTTTTTAATTTTACTTTTTTAGATTTTACATTTTGATTTATATGTATATGTATATGTGCGTACCTGTGTGTGTGTGTGTATATGTGTATATATGTAGGTGTGTATATAGTTATATGTATGTGTATGTATGGATGTATATGTATATGTATGCGTATATATGTTTATGTATAGTTATGTAAGCGTATATGGATGTATGTGTATGTAGGTAGATGTATATGTCGATGTGTTTATATGTGTGTGTATGTTTTGGTATGTATGTACTCATATATATGTATATGGGTGTCTATGTATGTATATATGTATGTATGTATAGTTAGACGGATAGATATAGGGATACATTGTTTATTTGTTTAGATGGGTGTATGTAATTGTATGGAGATGTAAGGTTTTATGTATATATGTTCATGTGCATGTATGTGTATGTCCGTATGTATATATGTGTGTAAATGTGTATATATATGTAGGAGTGGATGTGTGTGGATGTATGTGTATATGTATGTATGTGTGTATTTATGTATGTATATGTATACATGTATGTGTATGTGTGTGTATGTATGTGTATGTGTATGTATGTATGTATATGAATATATATATATATATATATATATATATATATATATATATATATATATATGGATATATGTGTATGTGTGTACATGGGTATATATATGTGTGTATGTGGGTACACGCCTATATGTATGTATGTACGTGTATATGTTATTGTGTATGTGTGTATACGCATGTGTTTTTGAACATAAAAATATAGGTCCTTGCTAAATTAGATAATCGTTATATTTATTTTTTATATGTTTATATTTGATTTGTAACCTGTAGTCGATATTAATTTTGTCAAATTTTCTTAATTACACAACGGCCCTTTTAGTAAATGCCTTTCAGTTTTAGTTTCCTCCACCCCATCTCTCTCCCCCACCTCTTTTTCTTTTCTTTTCCTCTCCCTCCCTCTTTTTTTGATCTTTAAGATTAGATAGTCTATATTGTGTGTGTATGTCACCACACAATGTATCCTTTCCGGTTACATCTTTAATGTATTAGACATCCGACAACATTCATATTTCTCTCACTTAAACCGTCTTCAACTCACCTCTTTAAAACTCCTCTTTGTTAAGTTATAATCTCCCACCTTCTCTCGTCTGTTACCCCTCTCTTTAGCTCTAACATTCGTCCCACACTCTCATACTTACACTCTCTCTAAATTCTATTTTATTTCCGGAGTTGTTTTTTCTGTTTTCTTTATGAATTTGTAGGTCTGATTAATTGAATCATATTTAGGATTCCAATGGAATAAATTATGACCATGGAATATTAGTGTTTGTTTATATATATATTATATATATATATATATATATATATATATATATATCAGAATCATTTTCCAACATTCAAGATGATCTTCGACCCTCTAACATTCAGTCCTGAAGAAACAATATATGTCAGAGGTTTCAAATACGATTTTATTTTGAAGTCTTTTTTCACTGCTCTTTGGACTGCCATAGCTGAAACTTCTCTCTCATGTGCCAAATTTCTTATGGATTTAGTTTGATATTTTTTAATCGATCTCTTTAGCTCTAAGTTGAAATGATGACCTCCTAATCCACTGTTCCCACTTTATAAAAACTTATTCACCGTTGTTTTATGGTTTTGGAATGCACTTTGAAGATGGAAGCCAGAGTATGAACCATTATGGTACCATTACTGAAGGACTGTATGATCTTTTTCCTCTCACCATTGCTCAGTTTGAGTGACAGTGGGGCTGACACAAAACTATTTTAACCTGTTCTCTTTCTAGCTGAATAACTAAAAGGGGTTTTCAGTGATACGACAAATATTGTCAAGATAGCTGAACGTCTTATCTGAAAACCTGTATGAGATGGTCGCCAGTAATTTACAATCGCCTGATGAGATGCATTGATAAGCTTCGATGCGTATCAATGCATCGAATGGAATTGTGTAAAGATTTTGACATTTTCGGTGTACTATCCTAATATATATATATATATATATATATATATATATATATATATGTGTGTGTGTGTGTGTGTGTGTGTGTGTGTGTGTGTGTGTGTTTGAGTGGATGGTGTGTGCGTGTGTAGAACTCTCGCTATACTTCTAACGTCTCCGCCTAATCTTCGAAATTATTTAATTGTATATAATCCCATATTTTAAATGTAATGAAATTTACACTGGTGAAACAATGAAGATAAAACGTCTATCCATGAACAATACAGAGAAAT